>JAKJMR010018255.1:736-75753 GCA_024449315.1 Daboia siamensis | reverse complement strand
AATAATAATAATAATAATAATAATAATAATAATAATAATAATAATAAATCTTCCTTGTATATCTGCTTCTATTAATTTTGCTATCAAACCCTTCTTCACAAACCCTTCTTCTACACCATTTTTCTTCTCTGGAGTGGATGCAATAAATTGTGTACCCAGTCTCAGATTTATCAAATATTTCTGATCAGATACGCGAATATGCGTCTCTTGCAAGTATACAACATCATTTTTAATTTTGAACCTGCTTTCAATACATTACTATAAAAATCTCATGCCTTCAAAAATGTATTAAGATGATATCTTATTCCAGCAAAATTCACCACAATCCCCATTGGAATCTCCCATCTGAACTGAAGCTGTTGTTTTTCAATTCTTCTGCCAAAAAAGCAAATTCTTTCCTTTTTCTCAAAACTTTTGGGGGAATCTCTTTCAGAATCAACACCTCTTGACCAGCAATTGTAAATCTCTTATTATAAAAAATTTGGATAATCTCATTTCTTATCTTCCTCTTTGTAAAATACACCACTACATCTCTTGGCAATTTCCTCTGCCTGGCAATCCAAGAGTTAACTCTGAAGACTTTATCTATCTCCCCAAAGAATTCTTCAGGTTTAAACCCCAAAACAGGTGCCAAAGCATCCACCAGCATCTCTTGCAAGTTCTCCTGAGAATTCTCTTTCAAGCCTCTGATCCTTAGGGCAAACTCCATATCTCTATACTGTAACACTAGAACCTCTTCCTCCGTTTTGTCCATTTTAAATTCAGCTTCACCCATTTTAGCCTCCAACAACAAATTATTTTGTTTCACTTCTTCCACCCGTTCATTCAAAGTCTCAATACATCCTGCCAACCCCTGAAGTGCTAAGAGAATGTCCTCCCGCATTTCCTTGTTCTTCTCCTCAGTAAGCTCAGCCACCTGTTCAGTTATTTTTTCAGTTATTTTTTCAGACTGAGTGGCTAAAGCCGCTTTTAAGGCATCTTGCAGGTCATTTAACGTTATAGGTGGAGAAGCTGCAGGGGATGATGTCAAAGACTGCAGTCCAGATTGCTGAACAGGCAATGTCCCTGCACTTTTAGTAACAGGGATTCTAGGAGGCTTAGAAGCCATTTTAAAGGCACTTAACTCTCCGTTCACACTTTCACTTCTCTTCTTCTTTAAGAACTAAAACCACATCTTGTAAGTTCAGGCAAAACAAATTTAAAGTCCAATTCCTCCTCAATCTCCCAGCAAACACTTTCACTATATAAAAAAAGGGTGAGAGAAGAAAAAAAAGAAAAACCCCTTCACCTCTTATAAAAAAGGAAAAAAAGTTCTTCCCCTCTCTCCTCCCTATTCACTCAAACGCCATTTTCCCTTTCTTTTCCAAATAATAAGCAGGACGAAAAAAGAATTGTTTTTTGAGGGTTAAAGCCTTGTACTTGCTGTTTATAGAACTCCTGTCTCTGCTCTGCTGCAACAATGTTTCTAGATGTCAATCAAATCCGGCAGGAGTGGATTCAGCATCTTGTTCTGCTAACAGCAGAAGATTCCTCTGCTCGGGAGACTCCCAGGCTTTGGGGGGCCCCTCACCCTTCAAGCCCCAGAACAAACGCTCTGGGGCTCTAAGGGGGCTCTACCCCTACCTGGGAACTCCCCCTCCCCTCTTCACCTGAGGGGTGGGGTTTTCACACCGCAGAGCAGCTGATTGTCGGCTGCTCAGCGGTTTAAACAGAAACAAAGGGCCGGCGGTCGATTCCAACCTTCTGCGACGCTGGAGAGCCACCCAGAAGTCACTCGTGTCCCTTTCCTATCTGGCCCCCATTGGTAAAGCCTTCTGCTCTTCAGATGAGGTTGCTGGCTGCAGGGCAAGTGGATTAATAGTGCCGTGGGGCTCCTTCTGCTCAGCAGCTGGAGTGACCGGGCTTCAAGAAAAGGCACCCCAAGTATTGATCACACATATTTAAACCAGGATTTCTCAACTTTGACAATTTTAAAATGTGTGGAACATCAACTCCCAGAATTCCCTGCCAACTCCAACTCCCAGAATACTCAGCTAGCATGGCTGGCAGGGGACTTCTGGGAGCTGAAGTCCACATAGCCAGTGTGCTAGCTGGTGAATAGTGGGAGTTGAACTCTGCACATCTTGAAGTTGCTGAGGTTAAGAAACAAGTACTGTTCAATACTGGCAAAAAGTCATAAGCCAGGAAGCACCTTTTGTGATTAACAAATTGCATTCAAATGCATAATTATGAGACTCCTGGTTTTGTTTTTTGCCACGATGCATTTCATCTCACTTGTGCTCCTTATCACTCCCCAAACTTATGTTTTAGAGGTAACTTATACCTCCCTACACTTTACTTCCTGTAATGAAACAGATTTTTTTCTGCTTACTCTGTCCATGCATCTCTTGAATTCTCCCCCCCCCCCCAGGCATCATTATCCAAAGTAGGCCGAAGTGGTTTGGAAGAGTATCTTATTAAAAAGCATGATGTGTGTGTGTGTGTGTGTGTGTGTGTGTGTGTGTGTGTGTGTGTCTGTAAAAAGAGGCATCCACAGGCATGATCCAAAACTTCAAGATGGCAGCTGTGACTGTGTAATTGAGGTTGCACAAAGCATCAGAGTTCTGCTTTATTTGTCTCTGTCTGTTGGAACCATGACATTAAACCAAGTCTGCTAAAATTTTCATTTTCTTTCGGGGTCCTGGGACCCGACTGCCTACCCATCCTTTGGGAAACCAGTAAAGGCTAAGCGAAGATTTGAGGATTGAGGAAAAGAGTGGAACAAGCAGCCGCTCCAGCCACCGAGGAGGTGTCACTGGCAGGGCCTCGGCCAAAGTCCCAGTTGATCCAACCTGGGAAGCTGGTACTACAGGGGGGAACTACAATCCTGGTGGACCTCTATCAAGCCGAGGCTGCCCCTCAGCACAGGAGCACTCCTGTTGCTACTGAAGAGGAACTCCTGTTGCTGCCATCCCAGGGGTTTTCATCCATGGCATATCAGAAGGGAAAGGGATCAATTAGAGGGGACGACTCTCACAGCCCCTTGCTCAAGCAGCTGAAGGAGAAGTTTGGCAGATTGGAGATAAAAGGGACAGTTCCCATCGCCCAGGATGTGTGCACCATGGGGGGGGGAATGCCAAAGGCTACCCATCTCTTTCCCCCCCTCGCTGGAGTCCAGCCCAACTGCAGGAGCCCATGCTGCCTCATCTATTCCCCAGACAGCGGTGATGTCAAGCCCTGTATTCCACCAAGCCTGCTGCTGTGGCCTCGGGCAGCCAGTCCAGGAGCCCGGCCAAGGGAAGTCTGGAGGGTGGTTCGGCCACATCCCCAGGACTAACAAGCAGCTCAGCAGGTGGCCCCATCATGATTTGAGCCACTTCCGATCAAGCTCAAGAAGCTATCTTTCTTCCTGAACCAAAAGTGGGCTCATCTAGATCGCTACTCTTATGCCTACCTGGATGATGCTCATATGATGAATGCTGTGGCAGTGTCAGGACCCACCCCAATCCACATCTTAGGAAAATAAAGAACTCTTGGAGCCAGGGCTTGTCCAAAAGGAGGTTTTACTAGGATGTGATCGGTTGTGGAAATACAAGACAGGATCTGGCATTGTGTTACACTTGATACTTTATAAAGAGTTCCCGGTTCAACCCCCTCCCCTCAAAACCCATTTGGTCAGACCCACATCAATTAAACTTCAGTGTCAACCCTTTCATGGGAAAGAGGGAACTTCCCGTGTCTTTATGATTATTGCCTCCTTCCTTTTCAGATTCAAATGGAGATACAAACCAGATACCCCTCCCTTCCCCTCCTTTGTTGTCCTAAGATCAAAAGGGTTTTCCCTGGTCTTTGAATGCAGCCTCCGGCCAGGCTGAATAAATGTCTTCTCCTCTACCCCTCGGAGACATGGCAGAATCCAGGGAGGTCACAATATTTTAAACATACATTTATGAATGCGATATAAATGGATTCTGACAGGCAGCCAATTTGGAGGGGGAAGCGGCCGACTGGGCGACCAACCACTTTGATGAAGGGGCTCCTGAGCTGCAGAATGCTAACCTATTCAGGGAGTAATTGAGAAGTCGTTTTGAAGACAAATACCAGGCTCTGTTGGCCAAGAAGGAGATCCATTGTCTGAAGCAAAAAGGCCACCCCACTAAGGAATACGTTTGTGAATTCATGCGAGTTGCATGTTGCCTAGGGCAGCGGCTGGAACAATCATTGATCAATTACTTCAAGCAGGGGCTAGACTGCAACCTGCTACAAGCCTGCTTCATTTGGGGCTTTCCTAATCAATTGCGTGAGTGGTACAGCACGGCGGTAATGCTGGACATTGAATTGGATCACCCCAGAAAGCCAGGCACAGCCAAAACCAAGCCACTGCATGCCCAGGAGAAGCGCCTTTTTGGCCAATGTTCGCAAGCCACCATGACCACCAACGTCCCCCAAGCACCAGTCAAAGCTCCAATAAAATGCTACTGATGCAGTCAAATGGGTCACCGTGCTGTGGAGTGCCTAGCCCCCAGCTCCAGGCCAGAAGCACACCAGCTGTCACCACTAAAGTCATGAAAAGCCCCCAGGGGAGGAAGGGAAAAGACAAAGTGGGCATGACAGGAACCAGCCGTTGGACACCCCCCTCCTGCCAAGCCTGAGGCAAGAGCCCAAACAGCCATTACAGATGTCGGTGCCCTGTGACAGTGATGAGGAAGGTGAGGAGGATCTAATGGTAAGTCAACCCATCCCACCTTTTGCTATCCCTGCCAACATAATAGTACCCAAATCTGGGCCCCAAATATACTTAAATGTGTTAATAGACTCAGGTTGCACCAGATGCTGAATCCACAGTGATCAAGCTGGGGATTCAGGCAAGGCTGTTACTCCTAGTCATGAGATTTGAACAAGCTGACGGATCCCTTATTGGCGGTGCACTTGCCATGCACCTGACAGAACCAGTGCGATTGGAAATGGACCGGCACTGGGAAATCATTCGTTTTGTGGTGATCCCAAAAATGGCAGAGGCTGTGATTTTGGGTCTGTCCTGGCTTGATAAGTGGCGCCCAACCATCTGGTGGGAGAATGGAGTGAGGAATTTAAGATTGGAGATAGGCCTCCTCCCATCTGCCACCAGTGACACAAAGGACTATAGCATAAATGAGGCTCAAGAAGAACACCCTGAAACACTAACTGCTGTTGTAGAGAAGCTGCCAGGAATCCAGCTTGTTCCAACCGAATACCATGATTTATCTGAGGCTAGTGAGAAAGAATGTGATGTCTCCACCCTCACCGGGCTATGGAGTGTGCCATTGAAATCTTATTCAAGGCCAAGCTCCCAAAGTCAGAAATGTACTTAATGATGCCCAGAGAGATGAAGGAGTTAAGAGAGTACATTGATAAGAACCTGGCTTGGGGTTTCATCCAACCAGCAAAATCTTGTGTAGCAGCCCATGTGTTGTTCAAAGAAAAGAAAAATGGATCATTGAGATTATGCATGGATTTTATTTTATTTATTTATTTATTTTATTGTATTTATATACCGCCCTTTCCCGAAGGACTCAGGGCGGTTTACAGGGTGATTAAAACAAAAAATACAAAAGTTAAAAACAATTTAAAAATTATATCAATCCCTGAACAAATAAAAACCCCAATTAAAATTAAAATTAAAATTCTCAGCCTGGGCCAGAGAGCTCGAAGAACCAGGTCTTCAGGTCCCGGCGGAATGAACGGAGGTCGGGGGCAGTCCTAAGCTCCACTGGCAGCTGGTTCCAGAGGGCAGGCGCACCCACTGAGAAGGCCCTCCCCCTGGGTGTTATCCACCGGCAATCTTTTACCGGTGGCACCCTGAGAAGACCCTCCCTGTGGGAGCGTACTGGACGAAGGGAGCTCGATGCCGGCAGCAGGTGTTCCCTCAGATATCCCGGACCCTTGCCATTTAGGGCTTTATAGGTCATCACCAGCACCTTGAATCTCACCCGGAGGGCAACCAGAAGTCAATGCAGCTCGCGGAGTAGAGGTGTTACATGGGAGTATCGGGAAACCCCCATCACAACTTGCGCGGCCACATTCTGCACCAGCTGAAGCCTCCGAGTGGTCCTCAAGGGCAGCCCCATGTAGAGAGCGTTGCAGTGACTGGGAGGTCACGAGCGCATGAGTGACTGTGCGTAGGGCCTCTTGGTCCAGATAGGGTAGCAACTGGCGCACCAGGCAAACCTGGCAAAAGCTGTCAGCCAAGAGAACATGTACCCCATCCTCTTAATGAAGGACATGTTATCCCACATGGCAAAGGGGATGTTGTTTTTACAAGAACAACAACTTTATTGTCACTTTGAATGCACACCAATCAGCATACATTAAAATGAAATTTCATTGCATACAGCTCTCGAAGGGTCACCATCTCCGATATCCACTCCTTGTTTGTGGCCAGCTCAAGTTTCAGATTGTCCATTTTAGTCTCTAGGGAGCGAACTATGGCAAACAGGACAGATGAAAACAGAGCTCCATGTGGATTACCCCTCAAATTAGCTTGCATTCCTGCATGACAACCTTGCCTCCTTTCCTGTCTCTTCCACCTTTTCCTTAAAGAGACCTTGCTTTTTTTCTCCCCTGGAGCACGCTGCTGCTGCCACCACCACCTCCTCCAAAAGCCTCTCTCTCTTCGTCTGGGCCTGCCGACAGCCTCATACAGTTCCTTTGTTCCATAAGCCCCAGGACCTCTCCTCCTCTGCCTTCTTTAGAAACAGCCCTGACTTGCAATAGAATCCATCGCTGGGCCAGCAGTCCGATCTTGCTGCCAGGAGACCAATTTCAAACAGCACCAACGACTTAACAGTCTCACCAACAGTTCCGACACAGCTAGAAAGTCACCATGCCAGCAAAGATTGTCGGTCGTATGTTAGCTTAGTTCCATCACGTTGCTCAAAGACATCAAAACCTTCCTGATCATGTGGCCTATATCCCTTATATCCCTCCCAAAACTTTTCACCTTCAAGAGCCAATGCAGCCGCAGCCGATCCAGGTGCCGCCATCTTAGAACTACAAAGTAAGGGAGGCTTATTACCACTTCTGGATTAAGGAAGAGGATGAATAGAAAACTGCCCCCTGGGAAGCTTCTAGTTTAAAGTGATGCCTTTTGGACCAGAAGACGTTTTTTCTCTATTTATGCAGTTAATCAATCAGGTGCTCCATGATCATCTGTTTAAAGGGGTTTTAGTTTATTTTAATGACATTCTCACTTACACTGAGACTATGGAAAAGCACATTAAATTGGTCCGTGAAGTGCTGAAGAAACTGCTGAAGGCTAAACTGTATGCAAAGCTTTCTAAATGTGAGTTTCACCAGACATGCCTTGACTATCTAGGGCTGGGCTTTTCAACTGGTGGTACACATACCACCTGTGGTACTTTGCCATGTGGCAGGTGGTACATGACTGCAAGCCAAGTGTAGCAGGGGAGGGGAATGAGCCAAAGTGACCCAATCCTGAGGGAGAGGCAGCTGCAGCTGAAGGATTGTCTGAAATATTTTAGTCTGTATTTTAGGCTAGCAATGAGTCCAAAGTGTTGACTTCTGTAGGTTTTATCTCTTTAAACAAATGTAATTAGTTTTACCCCTTATCGTGAGTCTGTCTATGGCTTTTAGAAAGTTTTCTTTGAAGGTAAACAGGCTTAATTTAAGGCTAAAAAGTTTTGCAAATGAGGGAGCCTTTCAGGCTCAGATTGCAACACGAACACATGACACGCCTGAGGCAGCTTAAAAAAAATTGAGTTTATTTTGTGAGCCTTTCTTGCTTTGCACTTGATTCCTGTGTCTTTAAGGGCAAAGAGAAGGGATTGGGTATGTGTCTGCATTCTTACTACACTCAGAAGGGAGAGAGGAGGAAGGGCTGACCAGCTAGCTCAGGGGTCTACAAACTTAGCAACTTTAAGATCTGTGGACTTCAACTCCCAGAATTCCATGAAGGCTGAGGAATTCTGGGAACTGAAGTCCACAAGTCTTAAAAGTGTCAAGTTTGAAGGCCCCTGAGCTAGCTGATAATGGTGCATATTAATAAACATGGATAAATTCATCATACATTTGTCAATGCAAAGTGATTCAGCAAAGGAACAGCCACCAAAGAAATTAAAACTTTTGTCTACAGTTTGTAATATTTTATTAGATTATAGAATAAAATACAAAAATACAAAAGCAAATAGTAGGACCCAGTGGGGAGGAACAGGGGGGGGAAGTGAGGGGGAGAAGGGAAAAAGAACAGAATTCCTCTCTTGCAGTAGAAGGAAGTATTAACATTGAACCTCAACTTTTTACTTTTCCATAATATTATAAACTAGCCATTTCTACAACAACAAATGAATCTAATCAGTAAAACCCAAAATTCCCCCACTTTATGACACGTTTTTAACACCTTGCTAAGCACTGGTGGTACTCAAATATTGTCATGTCCTAAAAGTGGTACAATCTGTGAAAAGGCTGAAAAGCCCTGATCTAGGGTACCAAATTTCAAATGAGGGGATAAAAATGGATCCTTCAAAAGTGAAACAAAAAGTAAACAACTTCAAAGCTTTCTGGGTTTGCTCACTTTTACTGCCAATTTATCCCCTCTCTTGCAAAGATAACTATGCCAATAACCAACTTATTGATAATGATAAAGGCGGGGGGAGAAATCCCGACCTTGTCAGCCATTGCCTTGGTCCCTAGAATATCAAGGTGCATTTGAGAAACTAAAAAGACTCTTTGCAGGCGAACTAGAAAGACTCTAAGTTATACCTCCGAGATGGCCTCAGACTCCAAGCCCTTGAGTGGAGTCATGATGCAAAGCAGTTATGTGAGGAGCTGTGCTACCTCCACTGCAACGAAAAGACATCCTGGGAAGCCCCCAGGATTGCTGCAACAAATAGCTGACAGTTCCCAGCCTTGGGAGGAAATAGCCATGGATTTTATAGTGGAGTTGCCTGAGAACAAAGGAAACATTGTATTATATGTGATTATCAACACTGTTCAAAGTAAGCCACACACGCGGTTTCCGTTGACAGTGCCACACGCGGCTACAGTTGACAGCTGAGTTGACAGCTGCACACATGGTCCGCGCTGATTGGAAAGAGCTGAAATGGCGGGAAGCGTTCTAGGGCAGGGATTGGCTAGCCGCCCGCTGGCATTCCTATATAAGGGGAGATTGTCCCCTACTTGTTCGTTCCTGTGAGGCAAATAAAAAGAGCTGTTTGAATTGAAGCCTGCTGTCCTCCTTCTTACCGGGAACCCGCCACGAACAAAACAACTGGCGACGAAGGTGGTGCTGCTTCACGGGAATAAGAGCGTAGTCACAAGTTGACTAGTCACTGAGCGAAGTCACTGAGGGAAATTAATTCCCGTAATACCGTGAAGCAGTATGGCAGCAGTTGGACAAATCAAAGAGTTCGACCTAAAATACCCAGAGCGATGGCAGTCACACCTGGGTCAAGTCGAAGGGTACCTCTTGTTCAACAGGATAACAGATGACCGCATGAAAGCTGCGGCCCTACTTTGCCTCAGTGGCACGGTCATATACAATGTCGCGGCTGGCCTCTGCAATCCGGACCCAGTCAGTACCGTGCCATATGCAGAGCTGACGGACAAGCTGAACAAGCATTTTGTGCCAACCTGGTCAGAGCTCTACTGGTGGCTCCAATTCACCCAACGCACCCAGAGGCCCAATGAAGCAGCCAAAGACTTCATTGCGGCCGTTCGGCACGCCGCACGCTGGTGCCATTTCCCGGACCTAGAAGACAGGATCCGGGACCAGATCGTCCTCAGACTCTCGGACAGGAGACTCCAGAGGAAGATAGTTGCCAAGCTGACCTTAAGCCTCGCCGAGGTACTCAGCGAGATCCAAGCTTATGAGGCCACATGCGACGAGCATCAAGAATGCCCTACCAATGGGGCCAACAATTCAGTACATCAATGCCTGCACACTGACAGCGAGGAAGAAATCACGGGAGCCGACAACGAGATTAATGCACTCCAACAACAAAATACAAAGCATCAGTCACAACGATATGATAGACGGGGCTCTAATAAGCCACAAACTCCCCGCACATCAACCTTAGGACAACGATGTGCAAGCTGCAGAGCACCTCACCCACGGGCATCCTGCAAATTCAGGAATGCCAGGTGCCATGAATGCGGAAAAACTGGCCACATCGTACCGTCTGCCGCAGCAAGAACCATGCCAACATTAACAACCTGGACTCCTCTCTGCCAGGTATGACCAAATCCCCTTTCCCAGACGCAGAGCCCCCAAAGCCCTTAGTTCAGACCACAAATTGGCTTGGGAAACCTGACAACCGGTTAAAAATCCACCAGCTACTGAGGCCCAAAATTAGGATTAAGGTCCAATTACAAGGTATTCCTTGTGAAATGGAAGTGGACTCTGGGTCCTCTGTCTCAATAATTTCTATGAACACCTTTCAAAAAATTCAGGGCCTCAGCAAAAGGAGGATTTTGCTTAAACCAACATCCATGAAACTGGTGGATTTTCAACAAGCCCCAATAAAAATTAACGGGATCGCCACACTATCGATACAGTACAAAAATTTCCAGGGACCCCTAGAAGTCCTAGTAGCCCGGGGAAGTGGGGCTAGCCTAATCGGCCTAAACTGGTTCCAGGCCCTGGGAATTTGGATAGGAGGAGTCCACTACACCCGGCCCAAAAGCCAGCCCCAATGCCTTGAATGCATCTGCAAACGATTTGCAGACGTCTTCAATGGCACATTAGGGAAATACACAGGGCCCCCAATATCCCTTAAACTCAGACCTGAAGTCCTTCCTGTCCGAATTAAAGCCCGAAGGGTTCCATTCGCCCTCAAGAAAAAAATCGAGGACGAACTGGAATGCCTAATTAAGCTAGGGGTGTTAGAACCTGTAGAGGGAGGAACATGGGAAACCCCAATTGTCACCCCCCTTAAACCTAATGGGGAGGTGCGTATCTGCGCAGATTATAAATCCACCCTGAACCGGGCCCTGAACCCCCATGCTTACCCTGTTTCTGCGGTGAAGCACGTCCTCTCGGCCATTCAGTCCGGCGCTATCTTCTGTAAGCTGGATCTCGCGCATTCTTACTTGCAACTCCTTGTCACCAGCGAGACCGCAGATGCGCAGACAATAGTTACCCACTGCGGGGCTTTCAAAGTCCACAGACTTCAGGTTGGCATTTCAGTCGCACCAGGGATTTTTCAAAAAATCATGGAGCGAACCTTGAAAGCCATCCCGGTGGTGTGTCTGTATTTCGAACGACATCCGAATAGTCGGGGAAAACGAAGCAGAACTAGCAGGAAGATTAGAAACAGTACTAGACCGATTTCGAGCCGCAGGGTTAAAATTTAAAAAAGAAAAGTGCTCCATCGGAGTGAAATCCACAGAGTTTCTTGGATTTCGAATAGATGCTCAAGGAATTCACCCCACTGAATCAAAAGTTAGGGCAAGCACCAGCACCAAAAAACAAAGTGGAATTACAAGCCTTTTGGGGGCTCTTAAATTTTTATCATACATTCCTTCATCACAAAGCAGCTAAGGCAGAGCCCTTACATAGACTTTTAGATAAAAACACTCCGCGGCATGCTTCAAGGAACTGAAGGAATTACTGTCTAGTAATTCAACGATAACCCACTACAATGAGCATAAACCCCTATGCCTAGCTTGCGATGCCTCCCTGTATGGGTTGGCGCCATACTCAGCCACTTAGAGGAGGGGGGGAACCAGAAACCCATAGCATTCTTTTCCAGAACCTTAACTAAAGCAGAAAGAAATTATGCCCAGATCGACAAGGAAGCACTAGCTATTGTCGCTGGGGTAAAAAAATTTCATGATTATTTGTATGGTCGAGAATTTATGATTTTCACGGATCACAAGCCTCTATTAGGACTCTTTACAGTCAACAAACAAACCCCCCAGATTCTGTCCCCAAGAGTCCTGCGCTGGTCCACATTCCTGTCAGCTTATACCTTCAAATTAATACACAAGCTGGGTAGGGAAATGTGTCACGCAGACGGACTAAGTAGGCTTCCCATTCCTGACTGAGACCCAGACCCTGCTCCGAGGGGACAAATCCTGGCCATCAACGAACTTCCAGATTGCCCTCTTCAGGTTAAAGACATAATGTCAGCAACAGCCTCTGACAAAATTCTGAGCAGAATCTTAGCATGGGTAACTTCGGGCTGGCAAAACCACTGCCCAGGCACTGAATTCCAAGCATTTTACAATAGGAGAACTGAACTATCAACACACCAGGGTTGTGTGTTATGGGGAAGCAGGGTAGTAATTCCTGAAAAATACCGGACCAAAACTCTCTTAACTTTGCATGAAGGTCATCTGGGCATAGTAAAAATGAAAGCCTTAGCCAGAAGCTATTTGTGGTGGCCAAGTATAGACAGAGACATTGAGAATTACGTTGCAGGCTGCTACCCATGCCAGCAATCCAGACCAGGACACCCCCCCCCCCACGCACTACTACACAAGTGGGAGCCCTCGCAGAGACCCTGGGCAAGGATCCATATAGATTATGCCAGACCCTTCCAAGGGCAGCTATTCCTCATAGTAGTGGACAGCTATTCCAGGTGGCTAGAGGTCATCCCCATTAGGAGTCTCACCACAGCCAGCACGATACAAGTGCTTAGGGGGCTCTTCACTATGCATGGTCTCCCAGATGTTATAGTATCAGACAACGGACCAAATTCACTTCTGCTACTTTCCAGATTTTCATCAAGGTCAACTTAATTAAACACGTCACCACGGCTCCCTTCCGGCCATCTATTAATGTCTTGGCAGAAATTATGGTATGGACTACCAAAGACTCTTTGCAGCGTATCTTATCAGGAGACTGGCACCAGCGGCTTGCACAATTCCTGCTCACACAGCACTCAACCCCTTGCACAGCTACTGGCAAAAGCCCAGCAGAATTACGTTGGGGGCGTCGATTAACAACCAGGCTGGACAGACTGCACCCCGATAGGGTAACTACTGCACCCGAGGTACCACCCCTGCCATGACAATTTAACCCAGGGGATCTTGTCTGGGCCAGGAATTTTGGCCAAGGGGACAAATGGCTGCCAGGGACCATTATTCTGCGCACAGGACCCATTTCTTATCTAGTTGAGGGGGAAGGAGGCCGACAGTTGAGGCAACACCTCGACCAGCTAAGAAAAAGAGGACTAAGCAACCCCGGACCTGAAGCAGACCCAGTCGCAGCAGACCCCGTTCACATCACCCCCGACACCGCAGAGTCGACATCACTCAAAGGGAACAGGAACCACCCAGACCCCGAAGAAACGCCAAGCACCCCAGCAAGCCCAGCGACCGCTTCCAACTATCCAGATGATCCCAAACCCGCAGAGACTATCTCTCTCCCCAGGGAGAAAGCTTCGGACCAACCCCTGCGATGCTCCAACAGAGAAAGAAAACCGTCCGCATACTTGCGAGACTACGTTTGGCTGAAACCCCAAGAGTCAGACCAAATGAACGTCTGCATACAGCCATTATAATGTAAATAGTTAAACTGTTACTTGTGGGGAGGGAAGGGATGTATTATATGTGATTATCAACACTGTTCAAAGTAAGGAACGCGTGTCAGCTCCCTTTAACAGCTGACAGCCGCACACGTGGTTTCCGTTGACAGTTCCACACGTGGCTACAGTTGACAGCTGACAGCTTCACACATGGTCCGCGCTGATTGGAAAGAGCTGAAATGGCGAGAAGCGTTCTAGGGCAGGGATTGGCTAGCCTCCCGCTGGCATCCCTATATAAGGGGAGATTGTCCCCTACTTGTTCATTCCTGTGAGGCAAATAAAAAGAGCTGTTTGAGTTGAAGCCTGCTGTCCTCCTTCTTACCGGGAACCCGCCGCAAACAAAACAAACATGGTAATATGGACTGTAATTGATCTATTTTTCCAAACAAGCACATTTCATCACTTGTTCAGGACTTCCTCCTGCCCAGAAGCTAACCAAGATGTTTTTGAAACATATATATTGGCTCCGTGGACCTCCAAAGCAGATTATTTCTGACAGGGCGGGTCCAGTTTACTGCAAAGCTCTGGAGGGAGTTCGTTAAACTGATTGGGTCAGCTCAGGAGCTTTCATCAGCTTTTCATCCAAGCACAAATAGAATGTCTGAAAAAGCTAACACAATGGTGAAACAGTACCTCAGATACAGTACAGATTGGGTGAGACCTGGCTTAAAAACAGTAACTGTGAGAGGGACCTTGGAGTCCTAGTGGATGATCACTTGACTATGAGCCAGCAGTGTGCAGCAGAAGGCAAAAAGCTAATACAATCCTAGGTTGTATAAACAAAGGGATAGAATCAAGATCACGCAAAGTATTAGTACCGCTTTATAAAACTCTAGTAAGACCATACCTGGAATACTACAGCCAATTTTGGTCACCATATCACAAAAAAGATGTTGAGAATTTGGAAAAAATTCAGAGAAGAGCAACTAAGATGATTAAAGGCCTGAAGACTAAAAGATACGAAGAACAGCTGCAGGGCTTGGGTTTGGTTAGTCTGCCACTAAGAAGAGGGGGGTCACATTATTCAACAAAGCACCAAAGCAACCTGGAATTAAGCAGAAAGTTCCTAACAGTGAGGACAACTAACCAGTGGAACAGCTTGCCTCCAGAAATTGGGCATCCTCCATCACTGGAGATTTTTAAGAAGAGGCTAGACAGTCACTTGTCTAAGATGGTATAGGTTCTTTTGCTTCAGCAGGGGGCTGGACTAGAAGACCTGCAAGGTCTCTTCCAGCTCTATTCTATTCTAAGATTCTAAGATGCTATGTTAATTACCAGCAGACTAATTGGGCTGACCTCCTGCCTTTCGCAGAGGTAGTCTACAACAATACTGTGCACACAGTAGCTCACCCCATTTAAAATAGTAATGGGTCAGGATTTTGTGCCTATGCCTAACTACCCCCAGGAACCTCCTACTTCTCAGACTTTGGATCAATGGGTGGCTCCATTGAGTTTGGGTGAGTGTGAAGAAAACGTAGACCAAAACTACTAAGGTTTACAAGGAGCAGGCAGATAAAAAATGCTCCTCTCAAAAACTATTTTATATTGGGCAATTGGTTTATCTTTCAACAAAATATTTAAGGTTAAAGTTACTCAGCAGAAAATTGGGGCCAAAGTTCCTTGGTCCTTTTCCCATCACAAAAACCATAAATCCTGTTGCAGTGGAATTGAAACTTCCATGACTGTTGGGAAAAGTCCACCCTGTGTTTCATTATAGCCTGCTGAAACTTGTGTCTGAATACTCTTTAACACCGATTCCAAAGAAGCCACAGGGTCCAGTAGTGGTACAGGGGGAGACATATTATGAAATAAAATTAAATTTTTGATTCTGGGTTGTACAAATGAGGTACAATGAGGTTGTACCTCATTCAGTGGAAAGGCTATCCACTGTCAGAAGCTATATGAGTGAAATGTACAAATGTGAAAGCAGACAAGTTAATAAAAAAGTTTTATGATAAATATCCTCATAAGCCTCGAGAAAATACTTAACATGTTTTTGTTTCCCATACAGGAGACTCTTTTCTTTTGAGAGGGGTTGACTGTCAACTCCACAATGAGCATGGTTGCAGCCATTTTTTCTTCTCATTTTAGGTTGCCACACAGAACCGGGGGAAAGGTTGCCCAGGTGCTTCATTAGTCAAAATAATCTTCTGTCCTGTGGGAACCAAGGTCATCTGCTGCTCCCATGACCAGGGACTGGGCATTGCATGAAAAGCCCACCAAGTTAGTATATTGGGGAGTGTAGTTGCTTGTGTGGTTTTGTGAGTGGGACATTTAACTTTGTAGCTTAGTAATTATTACTTGTGTAGTCAGACTTGGTTTCACTTTTGACTGTGCCAATACAATAAACATGTTCTTTGAGTAATTTTCAAGCCTCAGAATTCTGCTTTATTCATCTCTATCATTCGGAACCATGACATCTATTCTATTTCTATTTCTGTTTCTATTATTTCTTTCTGTTTCTATTATTTCTATCATTTCTATTATTTCTATCATTCTGTCATTTCTATTGTTTCTATTTCTATACTCTACTCTACTCTACTCTACTCTACTCTACTCTACTCTACTCTACTCTACTCTATTATTGGAGATGGTGCAATAATATGGGGACCAGAGATTTCCAGAGCACACTTATGATGTGATTAGGGAAAAAGATCCTTACTGCCTGTTACTGATCAATCCAAGAAGCTTTGCCATAGACTTTCATAGGTCTTAAAGTGGAGAAGGTTAGCTTTGTTGATGATGCTTACTATCTGAGTCCCAGGTTTCACATTACTTGCTCCATTCACATGAAAGATATGAAAATCAATCAGAATAGAGCTGGAAGGGACCTTGGAGATCTTCTAGTCCAGCCCCCTGCCCAAGCAGGAGACCCTATACCATTTCAGACAAGTGACTGTCCAGTCTCTTCTTAAAAACCTCCAGAGATGAAGCACCTTGATATTTGGTAAGCTTTTGCCTGGGTTTATATTTACAAAGTAATCACTAACAGTTAGTTTCTATATTCCAATATCCACATAATATTTGCTTGATTTTCTCTTCTTCCAATAATATTCTCTTTGCAACCTTAAATTAATACAATTCTTATTAATTTGATAGGTAACAATTAAATATAAAGATTTTTCTAACATTTCTACCAATAATAATCACATCAATATCAAGCTTCTTTTCTATCAGGTCATCTTGATTGCTTCTCTTCTTGATTAGTTTCTATCCAGTTACTGTTTTTGAGCCAGGTTTCACCTAATCTGTACTTGTACCTTTGGTTTTTCCTGTCCAGGTGTAAAACTTTGCTTTTATCCACACTTAATATCATTTGGTTGGACAGGGCCCATTGTCTGTCAAGATCTTTTTGGATCCTGAGCTTGTCTTCTGGGTGTTGGCTATTCCTGCCAGCTTAGTGTCCCCTTCTGTTCCCTCATCTAAATTGTTTATGAAGATATTGAAGAGCACTGGGCCTAAGATGGAGCCTTGTGTTACCCCACTGCTCACTTCCCTCCATGTAGATGTAGTACCATTAAGAACTACTCATTGAATACGGTTTGTCAGCCAGTTACAAATCCATCTGGCGGTGATGCTGTCTATCTCACATTTTTCTAGCTTACCAAAAAATAGCTTGTGGTCTACTTTGTCAAATGCCTTGCTGAAGTCTAAGTATACTATGTCCATAATATTCCGCTGGTCTACTAATTTAATCACTTTGTCAAAGAATGAAATAAGATTGGTTTGGCATGATTTGTTTTAGATAAACCCGTGCTGGCTACAAGTTATAACTTTATTTGTTTCTAGATGTTCACAGATCTGTAGGTTTTTTTAAAAAAATTTCCAGTATAAATAAATCCCACTGCATGCAATAGGGCTTAGTCCTTGAAATTCGCACAAGGCAGCAGCCTTAGACAAATGACATCAGATTAGACCAGATTTTAGATTCAACTGACTTCCCAGAGGTATCTGATTAGCTAATGTAAGATCAAGATTCTTGATTGATTCAGACTTTAATAAACTATAGTTCACATCAGCTTTCCCTTATCTGCTGCCTTCTCCATGGATTAAAATTACTCAGTTTGTTCAGAGGAAACCAGAAAGGCTGCTATAAAATTTAAGATGTTTGGCATTTAGATAAAAATTATGTGGTCTATATCAATGGGTAGTCTGGAAGAACAGAGCATGGGGTGTCTTGATAGCTTCCATTTGGCAGATATTTTATTAAATCGGGAATTGGCTTATCAGCACAGTTGTCAAAGAATAACAATGGGTAAAGCCATTAAGAATTATGCTTTGTTTATTTGATCTGTATTCTAAGTGACACAACAGAGAATAAATAATGGAAAACATGTAGGAAAAGAATATTAGATTTCATTGCTCCTGATGTAACATGGACAGGAGATTACTTGAGAACCCATAAAAACAATTCTGGGTTTTGCGAAGTAAGCTTTGGATCTTTTATAGTAAGGGAATGATAAAACACACCAAATTTTCCAAAAGTTCCCCTAAAACAATGATAGCGAAACTTTTAGAGACCGAGTGCCCAAACCACAACCCCAAACCCACTTCTTTATTGCATTGTGCCAGGGCCGCATCAGCATTGTGGTGCCTTCAGGAGGGGCAGGGGTGTGTGGCCCACTGGGTGGGCATGGCTGCCGTTGTCACGGCAGACTGGGTGGGTGTGGCTGGAGTGTGCATGGCCACCTCAATGTTGCTCATGGGGGGATGCCTGCAGGGGCCGGGCAGGGTTGGGGGAGATCCAAGGGGTCTCTGGCAGGTGGGGCGGTGGGCAGGAGACCCAGCATAGATGGGGGAGGCACTCAATCCTAGCTGGGACTGGGGGGCCATGGTGCTGATGTGGATCTGGTTTTTCCCACTCAGGGTGGCCTTTGGATTGCTGGGCATGGGCATTCTCTGCCACCTCTACTCGAGCTTGCTAGCTGGCTGCTTCACCTCCTTTGTGCTGGGTAGAGCTGCTGCTCTGAGCAGTGGCGGCGGCCAAATGGACCTGTGCAAGCAGCTGGCAGCAGTGGCACGTGTGCCCACAGAGAGGGCTTTGAGTGCTGCCTTTGGCATGCGTGCCATAGGTTTACCACCACTGCCCTAAAACAATGAATACTTGGATTATTGATCTGCAAAGACCTAGAAACAAGCAAAGCTATTATTAGAAGCCAGCACAGGTTTGTGAAAAACAGATCATGCCAAACAAATCTTATTTCATTCTTTGTCAAAGTGACTAAATTAGTAGACCAACGAAACGCTGTGGACATAGTATACTCATCAAATTTGCAGATATCAAGTTGGGGGGATGGGTAGGACAGCCAGCACTTTAGAAGATAAGCTAAAGACCCCGAAGGATCTTGACAGATTTAAACACTGGGTCTTATCCAACAAAATGTAATTTGGTGGTGAGAAAAGTAAGGTCCCTACATTTAGGCAAGAAAAACCAAATGCATTGGTATAGAAGGTGGTACTTGCCTCAACAACAGTTACTGTCTGCGCATACCCAAGATGGCGGACGTGCTCGGCTGAGCTCTGCGAGGAGCTTCAGCTATTTGGCGACCCTAGGAGCCCTACAGAGGTACTTTTGCCCTCTGTGTTGGGGTTAGGACGGGCAGACAGAAGGCTGTTTGTTGCTGCTTTTTTGGTAGTGGCATAGTCCTCCATACCTGGAGTCGGCTCCGTGAATTCCGGCAACCTTCGGAAGGGCCTCGGCTGAGCCCAGAAAAGCCTGCAAGAGCCTGGAAGGCCTGGAAGAGCCGCGGTTAGTAAGGTGCTGATCAGCTGATTATCAGCTGATTATCGGAGCCGATGGAGCCGCGGCTTAGAACGGCGCTTGGAAGAATGCTTAGTACGGCTTAGAACGGCGCTTGGAATGGCGGAATGGTGGAAGAATGGCAGCAACGTCTGGAGCGGCTGGCAGGGAGGTGAGATGGAGTGCCGTGGCCACTCCGATGTGGGGACCCACGGCCCAGTGGTGGAGTGCAGGTGGTTCAAGCCGTGGACTGTCAGGCAGCACAGACCATCTTTGCATCGCTTGTGCTCCATGAGGCCAGCTAGACCAAGTTTGTGGCCTAGTGGAAGATCTACGGAGATTTTAGTTTTCTCCCCTACTTGCCCTAATACAACCATGGACGCAGGGTTTGGCCTGTTTAGTTTGTTTAGTTTGAGTGTTGGCCTGTTTAGTTTGTTTAGCCTGTTTAGGCTAGCACTGGCCTGCCAACTATATCTGGGAGCTAAGGTTTTATGGCTCCTTTGGTATGACGGGGTGTGCTGGACTCGAGGCTGTTGGTGCTCCACCGGCCGATGTTGGACCCACTTATCGCCTGACCCGCTCCTGATACGGAGAAGAATATTTGCAGCCAGGACATCTTTCCATTTTATGATTCAGCAGGCTGTTATGCCTTTGACCAATAGCTGCTTAATTCCTCTGTCTGCCGTGCCCCCAAAGGACTCAGAAGGACTTGGGTATAAAGTCACTGTGAGAGAGTGGCTTAGACTTACCATCTGCTACCCCCCTAGAGGTGTAGGGGGGTAGCCTTACCCTGGGCGTGTATTCCATGCCGCTTCCCGGATCAGGCCTATGACCGTCGTGAGAGGACGGTGGCTGATCTGTTCCGGAGGTTTACCCAGCTTGAGTGGCAGTGGAGCTGGTTTGGTGAACTGGATATCTACCTACCTTCTGACTTTAGATCCTCCTGATCATGGAATCGCCTTTTTCTGGACCTGCATGGACAATTATGGCTCGCCTTTGTTACTCTAGCATGGATTTATTCGCTCTCAGGGGTGCCCCCCCCTTCTTGGGTGCGACCCGCCTTTTTCTCCACTTCTCCTCTTGATGACGGGCCCAATTGTTGGGACCCTGAGAGATGGTTGGGCAGGGACAGGAGCCTCTGGTATAAATCAAATAAGAGGTCCCTGGTTCATTTTTTAGCTAAAATATTTGTGGGGTTAGGGAGGGGGGAGAGATTACAGGTTTGGTTGGAAACTGGGGGTGTCCTCCAAGGCTTCTCTCATCCGGGATCTGGTTGAGGGGGAGCATGCAGACCTGGCTTCCATTACGGAGACCTGGTTGGGCCCAGGGGGTGGTGTCCCTCTGGTTGATCTCTGCCCATCAGGTTTCTGGGTGCTGCACCGGCCTCGGGCTCAGGGTAGAGGCAGGGGAGTGGCGGTAGTTGTGAGGGAGACCCTATGTCCGCGGGAGGCCACCATTGTCCAAATAGCCGGGTGTGAGTCTCTCCTCCTGAGATGTGGCCCTAGGGCTCAGTTGGGCTTGCTGCTGGTGTACCTTTCGCCTAGTCGCGTAGCAGCAGCCCTGCCTGAGCTTCTCGACATCCTCTCGGGGCTGGTGATTGAGTTCCTCAAATTTATGATCTTGGGTGACTTCAATCTACCATCCCTGGGGGGATCATCTAAGTTAGCTCGGCAGTTCATGGCTTCCATGACGGCCATGGACCTGATGCAATTAATTCAGGGCCCGACTCATGCGGGGGGTCACACGCTTGATTTGGTTTTTCTATCTGGATGGTGGTTAGATGATCTTGGTGGGGGTTCTCCAATTGTTATGCCCCTGTCATGGACCGATCATCATCTCCTGCGGTTGGTCTTCCGTTTTGCCACTCCCCATCATGGGGTCGTTGAACCAATGAGATGGTTCTGCCCTAGGTGCTTAATGGACCCTGAGCGGTTCCAGGCAGCGCTTGGGTCCCCACCTGCCTCCTTTGCTCACAGCTCGGCCGATGCCCTAGTGGAAGCCTGGGAAAAGGCAGCCACGGAGGCACTTGACCGAGTTGTATCCATGCAGCCCCTGACCCGGTGCAGATCTCAGTGGCCTCCATGGTTTTCTGCGGAGCTCCGGGAGATGAAGTGTCGGAGTCGGGGCCTAGAGAGTTGTTGGAGATCCAGCCGGTCTGAATCCGACCGATCGTGACTAAGGTCCTTTACGAGGTCTTATCTCGTGGCAAAAAGGATGGCAAGGTCTAATTACTTTGCTACCCTCATCGCCTCCGCAGATAATCGCCCGGCCACCCTGTTTAGGGTGACCTGCTCCCTCCTTAATCAGGAGGTGAGGGAGGAGCCCTTGCAGGGTCATGTTGAGGAATTTAGCCAACATCTGTCGGACAAAATCGCTCGGATCCGGACCGGTTTGGACTCCGACTGGGCAGAGTCTGACGATGAGGACATGGGCAGTCTTGTTGATGTCATCTGGGAGGAGTTCAATCCTGTGACTCTGGACGATGTGGACAGGATCATGGGGAAGCTGAGCTCCACCACATGTTTATTGGACCCGTGCCCCTCCTGGCTGGTTTATGCGGCTCAGGATGGGACATGAGGCTGGCTCCAGGCAGTGATAACTGCTTCCTTGAGTGAGGGTAGTTTTCCCGCCGCCTTGAAGGAGGCGGTGGTGAGACTCCTCCTCAAGAAGCCTGCCCTGGACCCAGCTGTATTAAACAACTTTCGTCCGGTCTCCAACCTTCGCTTTCTTGTGAAGGTTGTTGAGAGCATGCTGGCGCATCAGCTCCCTTTGTTCCTGGAGGAAGCTGATTATCTGGACCCATACCAATCGAGTTTCAGGCCTGGGCACAGCACAGAGACGGCATTGGTCGCTCTGGTGAATGATCTCTGGAGGGCTCGGGACAGGGGTTGTTCCTCTGTCCTAGTCCTATTAGACCTCTCAGCGGCTTTTGATACCATCGACCATGGTATCTTGCTGCGGCGTCTCAGGGGGTTGGGAGTGGGAGGCACTGTTTTTCAGTGGTTCTCCTCCTACCTTCTGGGACATTCGCAGTTGGTGTTGGCAGGTGGGCAGAGGTCGACCTCGAGGCCTCTCATTTGTGGAGTTCCTCAGGGGTCGGTCCTCTCGCCTCTCCTGTTCAACATCTATATGAAGCCGCTGGGTGAGATCATTCGTGGTTTTGGAGTTGGGTGTCATCAGTATGCTGATGATACCCAGCTTTTCATTTCGACCCCAAACCACCCCAGTGATGCCCTTGACGTGATGTCCCGTTGCCTGGAGGCGGTCCGGGTCTGGATGGGGAGGAACAGGTTTCGGCTCAACCCTGACAATACTGAGTGGCTGTGCATGCCGGCATCTTGGGAAATTCAGATTATTCCACCTCTTACTATGGGGGGTGAGTTATTACCCCCTGTAGATAGGGCTCGCAACTTGGGTGTCCTCCTAGATCAGACATGTCAAACACAAGTCCCGGGGGCCGAATGCGGCCCGCAAAGTGGTTCCATGTGGCCCGTGAAGCCATCCTGGAAACAGTGAGGTAAAGGGCCCCACTGCATTGGCCCTGGCCCAGAGACCCTCCTTCTGCCAGAGACCCTCAGATCTGTCCCACTTCTGCCCATAGGCACCCTTGGTGCGAACAATGTAGAGCTGGCCACGCCCACCCAGTAGGCTGTACGCACTCTAGCCATGCCCACCCAGTAGGCCACGCCCACCCAGGCCACACCCACCCGGCCCCCTGAGGGCAACCATAATGCTGATACGGCCCTCAGTGAAATTGAGTTTGACACCACTGTCCTAGATTCACAGCTCTCCTTAGAAGATCATATAGGAGCTGTGACTAGGGGGGCCTTCGCCCAGGTTCGCCTAGTGCACCAGTTGTGGCCCTATCTGGACCGGGATGCCTTGCGTACAGTCACTCATGCGCTCGTGACCTCTCGTTTAGACTACTGCAATGCTCTCTACTTGGGGCTGCCCTTAAGGACCACTCGGAGGCTTCAGCTGGTGCAGAATGCAGCCGCGCGAGTTGTGTTGGAGGTCTTCCGATACTCCCATGTTACACCTCTGCTCCGTGAGCTGCATTGGCTTCCAGTTGCCCTCCGGGTGAGATTCAAGGTGCTGATGATGACCTATAAAGCCCACATGGCATGGGTCTGGATTACCTACGGGAGCACCTGCTGCCGGCGTCAACTTCCCTTTGTCCAGTGCGCTCCCACAGAGAGGGCCTCCTCAGGGTGCCACCGGTCAGAGAATGTAGACTGGTGACCCCCAAGGGGAGGGCGTTCTCTGTGGATGCGCCAGACCTTTGGAACCGCTTACCAGTTGAGCTCCAGATGGCTCCCGACTTTCGCTCCTGCCGTCGTGATCTAAAAACCTATCTATCTGAACAAGCCGGCCTGGTCTGATGCGTTTGGGGTTTTAACATTGATTTTAACTAATTTATTGTATCGGGCACAATTATTTAATTTTTTTTTAACTTTTGTATCTTGTATTTTTGATATTTATTACCCTGTACACCACCCTGAGTCCTTCGGGAGAAGGGCGGTATATAAATCAAATAAATATAAATATATATAAATATAAACTGTGTGAGGGATCTAGGAGTCCTAGTGGACATGAGCCAACAGTGTGCTGTAGCTGCCAAAAAAGCCAATGCAGTCCTGGACTGCATCAACAGACATCTATCAAAATCATGTAAAGTGTACTGCAATGGTAACATGATACTGCATCCAGTTTTGCTCACCAGGGTACTATACAAAAATGCTGTTGAGATTCTAGAAAGAGTATAGAGAAGAACAAAGATTATTAGGGGACTGGATGCTAAACCATATGTGGAAAATGGGAATGTCTAGTCTAACAAAGAAAAAGCAGTACTAGCGTAACATGACAGCAGTCTTCCAAAATCTGTGGAGTTGTTACAGAGAGGAGGAGGTCAGCCTATTCTCCAAAGCAACTGAGGGATGAACAAAAAGTAATGGATGGAAATTTATCAAAAAGAAATGCAATCTAATTTCCTGACAGTGAGAACAAAGAAACAGTGAGCTGAAAGTCACTAGAGGTGAGGCCAGCAAAGCGCCTGGCAGGGACCGCATTTCCTCCCCCACCCTTGGTCGGCCTAGCAAGCCACGCTAGCGACCACACTGCCCTGAGGACCAGTCCCAGGGCCTACAGAAGAAGGAGGACGAGGCAACGATAGGTACGAGCCGTGAAGACTTCCCTACGATGGCGAAAGTCGGAAAGCTTGAATAATTTGATGTTACTCTACCAGAGAGATGGTCATCCTACATCTCAAGAGTAGAAAACTACCTCCGTGCCAACCAAGTCGCTGAAAATGGCCTAAAGGCAACAACACTCCTCTGTGTCTGCGGGTCTGCAACATTCGACATCGTGGAGAACTTAGTTGCACTGGCGCAGCTGGAGTCCATTACTTATGCAGACCTGAAGAAAAGGCTCGGCGACTATTTCCAGCCCAAGCTGTCAGTGATTGCGTGGAGGCATGATTTCAAATGATTTCAGCAACCCAGAGATGGCCACGGAATTCATCACGACGTTGAGACAAGCTTTACACCTGTGCCAATTTTCGGACTTGGAAGAAAGGCTTTGAGACCCATTCGTCTGTGGACTAAGGAGCAGAGAGCTGCAACAGAAACTTTTTGCAAAAGAGACTCTCTTGCTCCAGGAAGCCTTAAAAGAAGTCATGGTGGACAAAGCCGCAGGCGGAGCTGTGAAGGCCTTGCGGTCCTCCTAAAGCACTCCTCACGAGGAAGCCATCCACCACGACTTCCAGAAGATGCTGACTTTGACCATGAAGTTGACAACATCCAACGGCACCATGACAAGGAACTGAAGCCCCCTTACAAGGCAGTTCCTTTCCCTCGGTGTTTGGGCTCTGGTGGCCGCCACCAATGAGCGGACTGCCAGTTCCGGACAGCCACATGTCGGGCCTGCGGGAAAACCAGCCACATCGCATCAGTCTGTAGAGGTCGCCAGAAGGATCGCCAATCGTATGATCCAATCAGAAGAGGTACCGGGGCCCCGGGGGAGCATAAAGTAGGGTTTTGCTCCAGCCTTTGGAATGTTTGCCGTACGGGAGCTCACTGCCCCCTTAAGCCCAAACTTCAGCTTCAAGTTGAGTTGCAAGGTGTTTCTTGCAGGATGAAACTGGACACTGGTTCAGCCATATCCATCATTTTGATCACGTGACCATGGGGATGCTGCAAGGGTCGTAAGTGTGAAAAACAATCATAAGTCACTTTTTCCAGTGCCGTTGTAATTTTGAATGGTCACTAAACAAATGGTTGTAAGTTAAGAACTACCTATAATGAGACAAAGATGGTTTCCACTTGATCACGGGCTTCAATCACACAGATGCAGCTGATCTCTTGATTCCTTTAAGCCCTTCATTCAGGGATACCTGATTTTTTTCAGTCCTGTGAGCAAAACTCTTCAAATGTTGAAAAACATTAAAAAGGGAGACCAATTATCCTTGCCACTTCCCCTTCAAGCAAGGTTAAGGAGTTGTAAAAGCAGAGTTGTGCAAGTGTTTAGTTTGGAGATTGTATTCAAAAGCATTTCACTTCAAGCTCTAAATCGGTCAGACCCATTTTGACAGTTACAGGCAGTCCTCAGCTTACGATCACAATTCAGCCCAAAACCTCTGTTGCTAAATGAGACATTTGTTAACGGAGTTTTGCCCCATTTTACAACTTTTCTTGCCATAACAGTTAAGTGAATTACTGCATTAACATGAAACACTGCATTAACAGAGGGATAAAGTCAAGATCATGTGAAGTGCTGATAACACTTTACAACGCCTTGGTGAGGCCACGCTTGGAATACTTCATCCAGTTTTGGTCACCATGATGTAAAAAAGATATTGAGACTCTAGAAAAAGTGCAGAGAAGAGCAACAAAGATGACCAGAGGATTGGAGGCTAAAACATATAAAGAATGGCTGCTGGAATTGGGTATGTCTAGTTTAATGAAGAGAAGGACCAGGGGTGATATGACAGTAGTCTTCCTATATCTGAGGGGCTGCCACAAAGAAGAGGGAGTCAAGATATTCTCCAAAGCCCCTGAAGGCAGGACAAGAAGCAACAGATGGAAATTAACAAGGAGAGAAACAACCTAGAACTAAGGAGAAATTTCCTGACAGTCAAAACAAACAACTAGTGGAACAACCTGCCTCCAGAAGTTATGAATGCTTCAACTCTAAAAAATTTTAAGAAGAAACTGGAGAACCATTTGTATGAAATGGTATAAGGTTTCCTGCCTGACCAGGGGGTTGGACTAGAAGGTCCATTCCAACTCTATTATTGTTATTGCAAGTGTTAAGTTAGTAAAACAATTAAGTGAATCCAGCTTTCCCCTTGGATTTGCAGGTTGCAAAAGGAGATCATGTGACCCTGGGATGCTGCAACTATCATAAATATGAGTCAATTGCCAAGTGTCTGAATTTTGATCACATGACCACAGAGATGCTGCAAGGATTGTATGGGAGAAAAATGGCCATATCTCACTTTTTTCATGGTCATTGTAACTGAACAGTCATTAAATGAGCTGTTGTAAATTGAGGACTACCTGCATTCACTTTCTTTCTGATAGCAAATCAAAGTTTCAACTTAGTCAAAGAGTCCAGTGGAATTCCATGAGAGCCAATCAGCTTAATCCCAAGAGATTTCAGATGTAACCTTACTTGCTGCTGAGAAGAAAAAGGGAAAGAACCTGTGGTTACCTTTTTCACAGCTCAGTCTCTCTCCTTGAAATCCCTTTTTACTGCATCCATGTTTCTCAACCTTGGCAGCTTAAAGAGGTGTGGGCTTCAACTCCCAAAACATCTTCTTGCACTTCATCAAGTTATCCCAATGCTCAACTGTCAGGACTTATGACCATAATTTTGGGGCTCAGTTATGGTTGTAACTTGAGGACTACCTGTAGTTGAAGACTACAGAAACATGGTGGGACGAAACCCACAAATGGAACACACAGCTAGAGGGATTTAAATTATTTAAAAGAAATAGACTAAACAAAAGAGGAGGTGGAGTTGCTCTCTATATAAGAAATAACTTTATCTCTACAGAAATAGAGCACAACAATGATGAAAACTGTAAACTTGAATGTATTTCGGTCAATATAAAAGAGGGAAAAAATGACATTGCCATAGGTGTATACTATAGGCCGCCCAACCAAGCAGAGGAAATAGATGAACTTTTTGCTAGTCAGTTAACTAAGGTATGAAGGAAGCGCATCACAATAGTAATGGGGGACTTTAATTACCCTGATATCAACTGGGAGACAAATTCTGCACCAAGTGGAAAATCTAACAGATTCCTGACAAACCTAGCAGACAAATTTCTCTCCCAAAAAGTAGAGAAGGGAACTAGGGGATTAGCCATATTGGATTTAATTCTCACTAACAGAGATGAAATGATAGAAAGTGTCAAAGCCACAGGAACCTTGGGGGGAAGTGATCATACAATATTGGAATTCGACATTATGGAAGCACAAGTAATAGAATACAGCCAAACTAGAGTCTTGGACTTTAAAAGAGCTAATTTCAATAAATTTAGAAAGACCTTGGGGAGAATTCCATGGATAAGAATCCTAAAGGGGAAAACAACTCAAGAAGCTTGGGACATTTTGAAAAGTGAAATAATAAAGGCCCAGTCTAGCACAATACCAACAAAGAAGAAAAATAACAGCTTTCAAAAGAAACCAGCATGGCTGCATAAAGAACTCTCTGATAAACTGAAAGATAAAAAGGACAAGTATAAGAAGTGGAAAGAGGGGCACATAACTAAGGCAGAATATCAGCAAACAGCCCGTGCCTGCAAAGATGAAGTGAGGGAAGCTAAGGCTCAAAATGAACTAAGGCTTGCGACCAAAGTCAAAAATAACAAAAAAAGCTTTTTTCAACATATAAGAAACAAGAAAAAAGTTAAGGAAATGATTGGTCCATTAGTGGGGGAAAGTGGCAAGAAGGTGACAAGCAACAGGGAGAAAGCAGAACTATTTTTTGCATCTGTCTTCGTTTTTTGCATCTGTCTTTACACAAAGGGAAAAAACAGTCCAACCTACCCAAACCAGTGCCACAAAAACAGAATAGAAACGCAAGTTAAGATAGGCAAGAAAATGGTAAGTGAGCACCTGTCCAGCCTAGACGAGTTCAAATCACCAGGACCAGATGGATTACACCCCAAGGTTCTCAAGGAACTGGCAGACGTGATCTCAGAACCACTGAACTATATTTTTCAAAGATCCTGAAGCACTGGGGAACTACCAGAGGACTGGAAGAGAGCTGATGTAGTTCCCATCTTCAAAAAAGGGAAAAAAATAGATCCAGGATCTAGGTCTGTAGTTCCTATCAGCCTGACCTCAATACCTGGGAAGATTCTGGAAAAGATAATCAAACAACAAATCAGCGAACATCTTGATGCAAACAAAGTCATCACTAAAAGTCAACACGGGTTTGTCAAAAACAGATCATGCCAGACAAACCTTATTGCATTCTTTGACCAAGTGACAAAACTAGTGGACCAGAGGAATGCTGTAGATATAATTTACTTGGATTTCAGTAAGGCATTTGATAAAGTAGATCACAAGCTACTACTTGATAAGATAGAAAAATGTGGGTTAGATAGCATCACCACCAGATGGATTCATAGCTGGCTGACAGGCCGTACTCAGCATGTGGTCCTCAATGGAACTGCATCTACATGGAAGGAAGTGTGTAGTGGGGTGCCCCAGGGCTCTGTTCTGGGCCCAGTGCTCTTCAAAATCTTCATCAACGATTTGGATGAAGGGATAGATGGGGAACTCATCAAATTTGCAGATGACACCAAGCTGGCAGGAATCGCCAATACTCCAGAAGATAGGCTTAAGATACAGGAGGATCTGGACAGATTCGAACACTGGGCACTATCTAACAAAATGAAATTCAATTGTGAAAAAAGTAAGGTTCTACATTTAGGCAGGAAAAATCAAATGCACAGTTATAGTATAGGTGGTACCTTGCTCGATAGTAGTAACTGTGAGAGAGATCTCGGAATCCTAGTGGACAATCACTTAAATATGAGCCAGCAGTGTGCTGCAGCTGCCAAAAAAGCCAACACAGTGCTAGGCTGCATTAACAGAGGGATAGAATCAAGATCACGTGAAGTACTAATACTACTTTACAATGCCTTGGTAAGGCCACACCTGGAATACTACCACACCTGGAATACTGTTTTGGTCACCACGATGTAAAAAAGATGTCAAGACTCTAGACAGAGTACAGAGAAGAGGAACAAAGATGATTGGGGGACTGGAGGCTAAAAGATACAGGGAACGGTTGCTGGAATTGGGTATGTGTAGTTTAATGAAGAGAAGGGTGAGGGGTGACATGATAGCAGTGTTCCAATATCTCAGGGGCTGCCACAAAGAAGAGGGAGCCAAGCTATTCTCCAAAGCACCTGAAAGCAGGACAAGAAGCAATGGATGGAAACTAGTCAAGGAGAGAAGCAACCTAGAACTAAGGAGAAACTTCCTGACAGTTAGAACAACTAACCAGTGGAACAACCTGCCTCCAGAAGTGGTGAATGCTCTAATACTGGAAATTTTTAAGAAGAGACTGGACAGCCATTTGTCTGAAATGGTATAGGGTTTCCTGCCTTAGCAGGGGGTTGGACTAGATGACCTCCAAGGTCCCTTCCAACTTCTTCTTCTTCTTCTTCTTCTTCTTCTTCTTCTTCTTCTTCTTCTTCTTCTTCTTCTTCTTCTTCTTCTTCTTCTTCTTCTTCTTCTTCTCCTTCTTCTTCTTCTTCTTCTCCTTCTCCTTCTCCTTCTTCTTCTTCTTCTTATTGTTATTGTTATTGTTATTATTATTACCTTCTTATTGCTGAATAATGATCTCATAGCCTTGAATTGCTCTGTTTAAAAGAACAACCCACACTTAGTCTTCATTAGTGGAACAGCTTCACTCCAGAATGTTTATATTCTCCATCATTGGAAGTTTTTAAGAAGAGATTGGACAGCCATTTGTCCAGAATGGTAGAGGGTCTCCTACCTGAACAGGGGACTGGACTAACTAGAAGACCTCTGAGGATGAGAAGCATTATCTTTCTTAAGGTTGACTCAGCCTTCCATCCTTCCAAGGTCAGTAAAATGAGGACCCAGATTGTTGGGGGCACTGATTCTGTAAACTGCTTAGAGGGCTGTAAAGCACTGTGAAGCAGTATTTAAGTCTTAAGTGTTTTTGTCATTGCTACTAAGCAATTTAGTCATGTCACTAAAATTTAAAATAAAAAGTAGATACATTTAATATTTCATCCATCTGAGTTTTAAATGATTCTTTGTTGCATTTCCTTTGCTAAATGGAACTGCCATGAGATTTGTGTAGTGAATGCAATTTAGATTCATTAATTACCTTGCAGTAAGGCCACAGTGGCGGAGCCGCTTCACAGGCTCTTAGATAAAAATGCTTCTTGGAAGTGGACTAGCATTCACAAAAAAAGTTTTCAAGAATTGAAGGCACTTCTGTTGGTCAGTTCCACTATCACTCATTTCAAGGAGTCTAAACCAGTTTGCTTAGCATGTGACGCATCCCCATACGGGGTGGGTGCAGTCTTGAGTCACTTAAAGAAAGATGGAACTCAAGTTCCAATTGCTTTTTATTCAAGGACACTGTCCTCGGCTGAGCGTAATTACGCTCAAATTGACAAAGAGGCATTGGCCACTGTAGCTGGAGTTAAAAAATTCCACTACTACTTACAGTATGTGGCAGGGACTTCACCGTGTTCACAGACCATAAACCACCAGTGGGGTTATTCACTACAGACAGACAGACACCCCAGATATTATCCCCTAGAATGCTGAGATGGTCTATTTTTTTTATCAGCTTATACATTTAAGCTGATTCACAAACCCAGCAAAGAAATGGACCATGCAGATGGCCTGAGCAGGCTTCCACTGCCACAAGTTGAACCAGATCTGGCCGCAGCAGCTGGCGTTTTGTCCATTCAGGACTTGCCAGAGTTTCCCTTCCATGCAGGGGACATAGCTGCAGAAATGGCAGCAGACAAGGCACTAAGTAGAGTGCTTTCTTGGGTACACACAGGATACCCAAGATAAAAGCCCAGGCCCTGAGTTTCAGAGTTGTTTTACAAGAAGACATGAGCTATCAGCTCACAAGGGTTGTATTCTTTGGGGGAACACGGTTATAGTTCCTACCTCGCTAAGAGACAGGGTTTTGCAATCACTGCATGAAGGCCATCTGGGTATTGTTCATATGAAAGCTTTGGCTAGAAGCTATTTATGGTGGCCAGGATTAGATAAAGCCATTGAGGCCCAGGTGCATGGGTGTTATACATGCCAGCAATCAAGGCCTGAAATGCCATACGCTCCCGTTCACAGGTGGGAGGAGACTCACACTCACTGGTCTAGGATTCACATAGACTTCACTGGGCCCTTTCAGGGACAGCTTTTCCTGATAGTGGTCGACAGCCACCGCTTTTTGCTGGATTATCTGATCATCATTATGTGTCTTAGTTACCCCATTACGGTTTTGCTCGCCCTTAGGGGTTCTCCCTTATCCTGGGTGCGACCCGCCTTATCTACCACTCTGCCTCTTGATGAAGGGCCCGATTTTTGGGACCCCGAGAGATGGCTGGGCAGGAACAGGGGCCTCAGGTATAAATTTAATAAGAGGCCCCTGGTTACTTTTTTAGCCAAATATTTTATGGGGTTAGGGAAGGGGGAGGGTTATGGTTGGTTGGAAAGGGATAATCCACCAACTGTTGCTCAGGCCGGGTCTAGGATAGATCGCGTAAGGGGGGAGCCAGGGTTGGCCGCCTCCGGAGCTCCGGAGCGGGTCGTGGGTTTACCTATTCCCACGACGGTAGGGAATGGTAGCAGGTGCAAGAACGGAGGGCCGTATCGACCTTTGGGAGGGCTTCCCCGCTGTTTACAAGCGGTGAGGCGCTCCGACCCTCTGTCTTCGACCCAAGGTCCCGGGAGTGGGGATGTGCAGCCACCTGAGCTCCGACTGGTGTATTTGAATGCCAGGTCCGTTGTTAATAAGGCTCCTCTCATCCGGGATCTGGTTGAGGGGGAGCACGCGGACCTGGCTTGCATCACGGAGACTTGGTTGGGCCCAGAGGGTGGTATCCCCCTGGTAGATCTTTGCCCACCAGGTTTCCGGGTGCTACACCAGCCTTGGGCTCAGGGTAGGGGCGGGGGAGTGGCGGTAGTTATTAGGGAGACCTTGTGTCCGCGGGAGGCCACCATTCTTCAGATAGTTGGGTGTGAGTCTCTCTTTTTGAGATGCGGCCCTGGGGCGCAGTTGGGCTTGCTGCTGGTGTACTTTTCGCCTAGTCGCGCAGCAGCAGGCCTGCCTGAGCTCCTCGATATCCTCTCGGGGCTGGTGATTGAGTTCCTCAAATTTATGATCTTGGGTGACTTCAATCTACCATCCCTGGGGGGATCATCTAAGTTAGCTCGGCAGTTCATGGCTTCCATGACGGCCATGGACCTGATGCAATTAATTCAGGGCCCGACTCATGCGGGGGGTCACACCCTTGACCTGATTTTCTTATCTGGACGGTGGTTAGATGATCTTGGTGGGGGCTCCCCAATTGTTATGCCCCTGTCATGGACCGATCACCATCTCCTGCGGCTGGTCTTCCGTTTTGCCACTCCCCAGCGTGGGCATGTGGAACCAATTAGATGGTACCGCCCCAGGCGCTTAATGGACCCTGAGAGGTTCCAGGCATCGCTGGGGTCCCCACCTGCCTCCTCCACTCACAGCTCGGCGGATGCCTTAGTGGAAGCCTGGGAAAGGGCAGCCACGGAGGCTCTTGACCGAGTTGTACCCTTGCGGCCCCTGACCCGGTGCAGATCCCATCGAGCTCCATGGTCTTCCGCGGAGCTTCGGGAGATGAAGCGTCGGAGACGGGGCCTAGAGAGCTGTTGGAGATCTAGCCGATCCGAATTTGACCGATTGCGACTAAGAACCTATATTAGGTCTTATCTCGCTGCGATAAGGGTGGCGAGGTCTAATCACTTCGCTACCCTTATCGCGTCCGCAGATAATCGCCCGGCTGCCCTGTTTAGGGTGACTCGCTCCCTCCTTAATCAGGAGGTGAGGGAGGAACCCTTGCAGGGTCGTGCCGAGGAGTTTAATCAACATCTGTCGGACAAAATCGCTCAGATTCGGACCGGTTTGGACTCTGACTGGGCAGAGTCTGACGATCAGGACACGGGCGGTCTTGTCGATATTATATGGGAGGAGTTTGACTCTGTTACTCCGGAGGAAGTGGACAGGATCATGGGGAGGCTGAGTTCCACCACATGTTTATTGGACCCGTGCCCTTCCTGGCTGGTGTATGCAGCTCGGGAAGGGACACGAGGCTGGTTCCAGGCGGTTATATCTGCTTCTTTGAGGGAGGGTAGTTTCCCCGCTGTCTTGAAAGAGGCGGTGGTGAGACCTCTCCTCAAGAAGCCTGCCTTGGACCCAGCTGTGTTGAATAACTTTCGCCCAGTCTCCAACCTTCGCTTTCTGGCGAAGGTTGTTGAGAGTGTGGTGGCACATCAGCTCCCTCTGGCCCTGGATGAAGCGGATTATCTAGACCCGTACCAATCGGGTTTCAGGCCCGGGTACAGCACGGAGACGGCATTGGTCGCTCTGGTGAATGATCTCTGGAGGGCCCGGGACAGGGGACATTCCTGTGTCCTAGTCCTATTAGACCTCTCAGCGGCGTTCGATACCATCGACCATGGTATCTTGCTGCGGCGTCTCAGGGGATTGGGAGTGGGAGGCACAGTTTTGCAGTGGTTCTCCTCCTATCTCCTGGGACGTTCGCAGTCGGTGTTGGCAGGGGGACAGAGGTCGACTTCGAGGTCTCTCGTTTGTGGAGTTCCTCAGGGGTCGGTCCTCTCGCCTCTCCTGTTCAACATCTATATGAAACCGCTGGGTGAGATCATTCGTGGTTTTGGAGTTGGGTATCATCAGTATGCTGATGATACCCAACTTTTTCTTTCTACCCCAAACCACCCCAGTGATGCCCTCGACGTGATGTCCCGTTGCCTGGAGGCGGTTCGGGTCTAGATGGGGAGTAACAGACTTCAACTCAACCCCGACAAGACTGAGTGGCTGTGCATACCGGCATCCCGGGATATTCAGAATATTCCATCTCTTTCTATGGGGGGTAGATAGGGCTCGCAACTTGGGAGTCCTCCTAGATTCACGGCTTGCTTTGGAAGACCATATAGTGGCTGTGACTAGGGGGGCTTTCGCCCAGGTTCGCCTGGTGCGCCAGTTGCGGCCCTATCTAGACCAGGATGCCTTATGTACGGTCACTCATGCGCTCGTGACCTCTCGCCTTGACTACTGCAACGCTCTCTACATGGGGCTGCCCTTGAAGACCACTCGGAGGCTCCAACTGGTACAGAATGCAGCCGCGAGAGTTGTGCTGGGAGTCTCCCGATACTCCCATATTACACCTCTTCTCCGTGAGCTGCATTGGTTGCCAGTTGTCTTCCGAGTGAGGTTCAAGGTATTAGTTATGGTGTTTAAGGCCCTACATGGCATGGGTCCGGAGTACCTTGGGGATCACCTGCTGCCGGCATCAACTTCCCTCCGCCCTGTGCGCTCCCACAGAGAGGGTCTCCTCAGGGTGCCACCGATCAGAGAATGTCAATTGGTGACCCCCAGGGGGAGATCCTTCTCTGTGGGCGCCCCGGAGCTATGGAATCAGCTGCCGGCTGAGCTCCGGATGGCGCCCGACCTTCGCTCCTTCCGCCGCGATCTAAAGACATTCTTATTTTTACAATCCGGCCTGGCCTGATGAGGGATGGGGGTTATTTTAATATTTGTATTTATTGTTTTAACTGGGCATACATTTAATCTTTTTTAATTTTTGTATCTTTGTATTGTTATTTTGCCCTGTACACCGCCCTGAGTCCTTCGGGAGAAGGGCGGTATATAAATAAAATTAAATAAATAAATAAATAAATAAATAAATGGCTTGAAGTTATACCAACTGCAAACATGACTACTGCTAGGAACATCCAGATGCTTAGGAAACTCTTTGCCATGCATGGGCTGCCAGATGTCATAGTGTCTGACAATGGGGCCCAATTTACTGCGGCAGAATTTCAGGCGTTCCTGAGATCAAACCTCATTAGGCATGTGACATTGGCCCCATTTCACCCATCTACTAATGGTCAAGCCAAACACATGGTTCGCACCACAAAAGAGTCGCTGAGGTGTATAGTGACCAGGGACTAGCACCACAGACTTGCCAATGTTTTGCTTTGCCAACATTCCACGCCATGCCCAGCAGAGCTGCGCTGGGGGAGGCGATTGATCATGAAACTGGACAGGTTGCACCCAGACCGGGTGGCAGCAGAAGCCTCTCACCCAAAACCCCTGAGTGGGCTGCAAGTGGGCGATGGGGTGTGGGCCAGGAACTACGGGCATGGGAACTTGTGGATGCCAGGAAAAATCACTAAAACATCAGGCCCTCTCTCATACGAAGTGGACCTAGAGGGCAGGCAAGTTGTCCATCGCCACATCGATCAACTTAGGAAGCGTTTCCCAGAATGGCCACAAAGCGAGGACTTCATCATAAGTCCTTACCAAGGGCTGCAAACTGGCAGCCAGGCCGATCCATGCATAGACTCGGAAGGCTCAAACAGCCAAAGCAACGGGGATTGGCCATAGGGGAGGAAAGCCCAGAAGTGCAACATGGGTCCCCTGACGGAGAAAGCTAACCTGAGTTATACAGCCGCTGTGCTAACTCTGCTGAACAAACTGACTCTGGGGTGGGCCAACCTGAAAAGGCCAGCCAGAGACCACCAAGCCCTCCTGAATTGCTTGAACTGAGAGACACTGGTCTACCCAGCCCGGCAGGCAAGCTGGTAGGCCAGGAAGTGCCTGGATCCCCCAGGTGTTCCACAAGAGCTTGCAAACTCCTGCTTATCTGCAAGATTTTGTCCTGAAATAATAAAGCTATAATGTTGTATGTACCTTATTGTACTGCCTGCTTATCTACAAGATTGTCCTGAATAATGAAGCTATAATGTTGTAAGTACCTTATTGAGCTGCTAGCTAGGAAACACCTGTATCAGCTAAGAGGAAACCTGTTTTCTCATGCCATTGTTAGACCTGTTGTAAATTTGTATTGCTGTAATTACTTTCTGTGGTTGCTATAATGTTTGTTCATTCTAGGGGGCAGGGATGAAATGTATTGGGCTTGCTTTGTTAAGGGAACACCACGTGGTAATTGCTGGAAGGCTGTTTGAGCAGGGAAGCTAGCTAACGGCTCCCAGCTCCTCAGACAACCCGTATCCAGCGCTGCTATTGATTGCCCCTAGGTGGCAATGGGTTGCTTCAAACCTATTGGCCACCACCTAGGGGCCCCGGTATAAATTGCTGCATCTGCAGCCCTGTTCTCTAGTTTAGATCCTGCAAGCAATAAACCATGATCTTTGCTGAACTCACTCGCCTCGTCTTAATTCCTGCGCAACAAACCCAGTACAAAAGACTTCTCTCCTTGATTAGTTTCCATCCATTGTTTTTCCTTCTGCCTTCAGGTCCTTTGGAGAACAGATTGATCTCCTCTTCTTTTTGGTAGTGCTCAGATATTGGAAGGCAGCTATCATGTCATCCCTAGTCCTTCTCTTCATTAAATTAGACATACCCAATTCCAGTAACCGTTCTTCATATGTTTTAGCCTCCAATCCTTGCCAGGCTCACTGTTTTGGAAGAGTGAGGAAAATTCTCAGGGATGACTCACACCCTGGCCAGTACCTCTTTACTCTCCTACCATTGGGTAGGAGATACAGGAGTATAGCCAGCTGCACCAACAGATTGAAGAACAGCTTCTATCCATGGGCTGTCAGGCTCCTGAACGGGAAATAACTCTATGTATGATTGACTTGCGAGGCCGGTGTGTTGTGCAATTAGCTCACATGATGTAACAAGATGGTGGGTTTGTTGTCACTGTGAGTAGGGGGGGCATGAAGGGAGACTCAGCCAATCTCACTGTACACATGTTGTACTTTGATAATAAAGGTTCATTCATCATCTTTGTTGTTTTTCTCTGCATTCTTTCTAGGGTCTCAACATCTTTTTTACATTGTGGAGGCCAAAACTGGATGCAGGATTCCAGGTGTGGCCTTACCATGGCATTATAAAGTGGTACTAACAGTTCACATGATCTTGATTCAGCACAGCCCAGGACTGAGTTGGCTTTTTTGGCAGCTGCAGTACACGGCTGGCTCAGTGGCCAAGTGATTGTCCTCTAGGACTCCCTGCTACTGAGCCAGGTTCCACCTTTTCTACACTTACGTAACTGATGAGACTTGAAGCTAAGATGTAGTTTACATGAATCTCTGAAGGGCCTTCACTGGTCAGGAACAAACCTTCCTAGATGGAATTCTTCAGTAATACTACACGTAATTCTTTTTTTTTTTATTGAAAAGTTTTTCAGTACATTTTATCTTTAACATCCCAAACCCCACCCCCTCCCTCCCTTCCCAACCCAATCCCACCCTCCCACCCTCCTCTTCCCCCCTCCCCCCTCCCCGACTTCCCAGAGCTGAATACAAGGTATAAAAATAGAAAAAAATCATAAACTACCATATGCTAATAACAATAAACTATTAGATCTACCGCGCTTTAGCTCTTATAAAATGACTACAAGCAATATAAATATCCTATCATTACTTATTCAAATGCTAAATGAAACTTTTTAGTCCCATATTTATTCTGAATGTAATCAATCCATTTTTTCCACTCCGCATTATAGTGTTGTTGCGAATGGTCTTTCAAATACGCTGAAATCTTCGCCATTTCTGCCAGGTTGGAAACCTTTAAAGTCCACTCTTCTATAGTCGGCAGTTCTTCCTTCTTCCAATATTGTCCTATTAAAAGTCTTGCTGCCGTAATCAAATTCAGCATCAACTTAATGTCCAAAACAGTGGTATCAGTAATAATACCCAATAAAAAAAATTGTGGGCAAAACTTTATCCTTTTCTTGAATATCTTCTGCATATTCTACCAGATTTTGATCCAAAATGCTTTAACCTTTTTACAAGTCCACCATATATGAAAATACGTTGCATCTTCGCCACCACATCTCCAACATTTAGGTTGATAATTCGGATACATACTTGCTAACTTTTTAGGATCTAAATGCCACCTATAAAACATTTTATAAAAATTCTCTCTTAAATTTTGAGCTTGTGTAAATTTTACATTTCTCACCCAGATCTTTTCCCAAGTGTCCATTGTAATAACTTCCTGAATATTCTGCACCCATTTTATCATACAATCTTTAACAATTTCTGATTCTGAATCAATTTCTATCAATGCAAGATATATCCGTTTGATATGTGCTGGATCCTGATTTCTAATTTGCTTTACCAAATTTTCATCATTCATTAAAAAAACAATTTTCTGATCTTCTTTCCACCTGGCTTGTAATTGCCCATACTGAAACCAAGTTTGAACGATCTTTTTTCCTCGTAAAAAATTATATGGCTTCAAACACCATACGTTCCTCTCCAAACTCAAAATTTCCTTATACGTAGTCACATCATGTTTAAATCCAACATTTATATTCTCTATTGCGTGTTTTGGTATTGCCCATAAGGGTATCTTATAATTTAACGTATGTCTATGCTTTTTCCAAACTCGCAACAAAGCATGTCTTAAAATATGCATCTTAAACACATTATCTACCTTCTTATCATACAATAAATATGCATGCCAACCAAATAGCAAATCATGACCTTCAAGATTTAATAATCTCCCTTGTGTTAAATTAATCCAATCACTTATCGCTGATAATGCAGCAGCTTCATAATATAATTTAAGATTGGGCATTTTTAGGCCACCTCTTTCACGCGTATCCTGCATAATTTTAAATTTAACCCATGGCCTTTTCCCTGCCCAAACAAATTTATTAATACCCTTCTGCCATTCCTCCAGATTCGAGTCCTTTTTAAGAATGGGTATCATTTGGAACAAAAATAGAAATTTTGGCAGAACATTCATTTTCACTGCTGCAATTCTTCCCAATAATGACAATTGTAATTTTTTCCAACTATCCAATTCTTTTTGTACTTTGTTCCATAGCTTTTCATAGTTATTTTTATATAATTTTACATTTGAGGGTGTCAAGTATACCCCCAAGTATTTAACCCTTTCAACAATTTCAAATCCAGTTAACCTTTCTAAAGCTACCTTTTGTGATACTGTCATATTTTTAGATAACATTTTAGTTTTTTGTATATTAACCTTAAATCCAGAAACTTTCCCATATTGCATTATTAACTCCATCAATTCCATAGCAGAATTTTCTGGCTGTGTCACCGTAATAACCAGATCATCCGCAAACGCCCTCAATCTATAATCCTGATCTCTTATTTGAATCCCCTTAATTGTTTCCGAATTCCGTATTTTAATCAATAATATCTCCAATGTTAAAACAAATAATAAAGGTGATAACGGGCACCCCTGCCTCGTACCCTTTTCAATATTACACATTTCAGTCAAACTATTATTCACAATTATACGAGCTGTTTGTTTTTGATATAATGCCCTAATTGGTTGTAGAAATTCATCCCCAAAATTCATTTTATCTAATACTTTGATCAAAAATTTCCAATCCAATTGATCAAAGGCTTTTTCAGCATCCAAAAAGATCAATGCTGCAGGGATCTGGTTATTCTTTTCCAAAAATTCCAACAAATCAACTATATGTCTCACATTATTTTTCATTTGTCTACCACTTATAAACCCAGTTTGGTCATCATGAATTACCTGTTGCAATACCCTCATCAGTCTATTAGCTAAAACCTTAGCAAATATCTTGTAATCCGTATTCAAAAGTGATATTGGCCTATAATTTCTTGCTTGAGTAAGATCCTGGTCTTCCTTCGGAATCAAAGAAATAAAAGCAGTTTTCCAAGACAGAGGCACTCCTCCCCCCTTTTGAATTGTCTGAAACAATTCCTTTAATGGCTTTATCATTTCAAACTGTAAATTTTTATAATACACAGCAGTCAAACCATCTGTACCTGGCGCTTTACCCACTTTTAACTGTTTAATTGCCAAAAATATTTCTTCCTCAGTTATTAGTTGATTCATCTCTTCTTTTTATTCTTGCGTAAGAACCGGGATGCTGACATCCCCCAAATATACATCAATATCTGTTTCATTAATCTTATCTCTAGCATATAATTTAGAATAAAAATCAACAAGTCTCCTGAATAAGATTCTGCTGATACACAACCTTACCCTTATATTCTATTTTTTCTATATTAGAAGCCCTTTGCTTCTTCCTTAGCATATAGGCTAACCATCTACCTGGTTTATTGGCATTACAAAAAGTATTATGCCTAGCAAACCGTAAATTAGTTGCCTCCTGATCAGCCATTAACTTATCAAATTGTCCTCTTAATAAATTAATAACCTCTTTGATCTTCACATCCGATGGGTTCAAAATTAACGCCTTTTCTTTTTTCCTAACGCCTAATCTCTTTCTCTAATTCCTTCCTCCTAAATTCCAAATTACGTCTATATTTATTATTTAAATATATCAACACACCTCTCATATACGCCTTACTAGCATCCCATACCATTTCCATAGAGGTACCCTTATGCATGTTAGCTTCAAAAAAAACCTTCATCTGTTTCTTACATTCTTCCACATTTTCCTGATTTCTAAATAAATTCTCATTTAAACGCCAGGAACGCCTGTCTCTGATGTCTTTTTCAATCTCTAACCAAACTGGACTATGATCAGACATAGTTCTTGAACAAATCTTTATCTTCTTAGTCCTAGAAAAAGATCATTAGTCACTAATATAAAATCAATCCTAGAAAAAGATTGATGTCTATCAGAAAAAAAAGTATAGTCCTTTTCTTGTAAATTCCTCTCCCTCCAAACATCTTGCAGTTCCATATCATCCATCATCTCAAAAAAAGACTTAGGCAATTTAGCATGACTTGGAGTACTTCTAAAAGATCCACTCTTATCCATTTGTACGTTCAAAACACCATTCCAGTCTCCCATAAAAATAAAAGATTTATAATCCAGTTGAGTAATCTTGCTATGTAATAAACTATAAAAGTCAGCTTGTTGTTGATTAGGAGCATATAATCCAACCAAAAGCGTTTTTTTGCCTTCTATTAACAAGTCTACTATAACATATCTTCCTTGTTGATCTGCTTCAATTAACTCCGCTGTAATTGTGTTCTTGACATAAATAACCACTCCATTTTTCTTATTTGTTGCAGAGGCAATAAATTGTGTGCCTAATCTTGAATTTAATAAGTACTTTTGGTCCATAGCTCTAATATGTGTTTCTTGTAAGCAAATAACATCAGTCTTAAATTGTTTTAAATATTGAAAGATTTTCTTTCTCTTCTGTGGTGAATTTAATCCATTGACATTCCAAGTTAAAAACTTAGTCGCCATCTTTAGCGACCCAAAGCTTTTGGAGCGTGTCTTCCAGGATCCCCTTCACATTTTTAGGCCACACCCCTCCCACAGCTTCGCTATAGGTACGCTTTGGAGGTTCCACAACATTCTGCTGATCCTGTTCTTGCTCACGTCTCATTCGTCTCGAAGCAGCACGCGTAATCCTCTGGTCTCTTACTTCTTCTGATACTGCTGAAATTTGATCCACTCCTGCTGCTTTCTCATCTGTCTGTGTTCCTTCAGTACCGTGAGGCTTTCCCTCTCCATTCTTCTTTGTTGATTCCAAAAGTGGTATGGGGATTGCTTTTAAGATATTACTATAAAAATCACGTGCCTGCATCACTGTAACAAAACGGTGTCTCGTGCCTTCATACATTACCACCATACCCACTGGGATCTCCCATCTAAACTTGATATCACGTCGCTTAAGCTCCTGTGCCAAAAATGCAAATTCCTTTCTTCTCCTTAAAATTTTTGGAGGGATTTCTTTTAAAACCAGAACTTCTTGCTCTGCAATTACAAGCTTAGTATTGTAAGAAGCTTGAATAACTTCATTCCTAATTGCTCTCTTTGTAAAATAAACAACCACATCTCTAGGTAATTTCCTTTGTCTTGCAATCCAGGAATTGACACGGAAGATTTTATCTATATCTTCTGCAATTCCTTCAGCTGGCCGTCCCAACACCTCTTCCAAAGCCACAGAAACTATTTTCTTTAAATCTTCTTTAGGATTCTCTTTGAGACCTCTGATTCTCACAGCAAACTCCATTTCATGGTACTGCACCAATGTCAGATCATTATCAATTTTATCCACCACATTCTCAGTCTCTGATATCTTTGCATCTAATTTAATATTATTTTGACTGAGGTCTTCCACTCTTTCGTCCAGGCATTCAATACATATCGCCATGCCTTGAAATGCAAGCAAAATGTCCTCCCTTATTTCTGTAAACTTCTCCTCCAGCTTTTCATCCATGATTTCAGCTAATTTTTCTGTCAGCTTCTCATCCAACTTTTCATCTATCATCTCAGCTAATTGCTGTGAATGCTTTTCCAAAGCATCTTGCAAAACTTTAACTGTTAGAACAGGAGAAGATGAAGGTGCAGGAGGCGCTAAGGCTTGCAATGAAGATTGCTGCAGGGGGGAAGCCCCCGCACTTCTAGTAAGTTTGGAAGATTTAGCCGCCATTTTCCCCACTGTTGCAACTACGCACTTTCACTTTCAGGGTCTCAATGTGGATTGAGCCAAAGTTCAAAAGTCCATTTACTCCTTATTCTCCTGCATCGCTCTGCCTGCTTTCTTGTCTTCCAAAGTCCTTTCCTGTAGGCAGGGATGGTTGCGTTCGCCTTGTTCTGCTCCTAAAAGCACGGAGCAGAAACGCTGCGCAGCCCGGAGGAATCCAGGCTTCGGGGGGGCTCGATCCTTCAGCCGCCAGAACTTTAAGCTCTGGCGGCCCCGGAGAGCTCTACCCCTACCTGGATACTCACCCCCTCCTCTTCTCCTGAGGAGGGGGCTTCCGAACCGCCGAAACAGCTGATCGGCGCTGTTTTTGGCGGTTCTACAAAGCCGCGGAGCTGACAGCCCGAAAACAGCTGTCTTCGGCGGGGCCTTGCCACCCGGAAGTCACTACACGTAATTCTTGACTTCCAAGCACAATCGAGATCTGAATTTCCACCACTAAGCAAGACAGTTATTAAGTGAGTCACATCTAATTGTATGATCTTTTTTGCCCCAGTTTTTAGCGAATCATTACAGATGATAAGTGAACCACATAGTTGTTAAGCAAATCTGGCTTCTCCCGTTGACTTTGCTTGTTGATTTTGCCAACAGGGAAGGTTGCAAATGGTGATCACCTGACCCCAAGATGCTGCAACTGTCACCAATACAGGCTGGTTGCCAACAACCAGAAATTTAAGCACATGTGGAGATGTTGTGATGCTTATAAGTTGAGGACTAATTGTAGGTCACTTTATTCAGTGTTCTTGTACCTTCAAATGGCTGCTAAATGAATGGTTGTAAGTCAGTTATTCCTAAGTGGGTCCTCTTGGAGAAATCTGGAAACCCAGAAACTAGGTTGTCCTTGTGGAAGATGTTGAGGGATGAAAGCCAAAGGTCTTACTCACCCCCCAAAGAAGCAGCCTCTCCACCCAGCCCCAGCAAAGGTGACTGGTTAATCACATGTCAAGAAGACCTGGTCCCATGGCGAGGGAAGCCTCTGTAAGACCATCTGTCTAGACTGACTGTTCATCAGCAGTGCAAGACAAGCAGAAATGAATTTAGAAAAAAGTAGAATTCTTTATAGGCCAAGGGTGATTGGACACATAAGGAATTTGTTTCTGGAGTATAAGCTCTCAGTGTACATACAAACAACAAAGTGACAGGTCATAGATCATAAATCAAAATCATAACGTATAAACAACAATTGATAAATCATAAAATATCAATAGGAGAAGATAATAGGAAAGATGAGAAGATGAGAAGAATAATAGCAATAAGCCTACTACATGGGTAAATATCCTTAGGCATAAGACAGTGCTGTTGGAATTAGGAATTAGAGTGATGGCATGGGGGGGGGGGGGAATCTGCCTCTGTGTCTGGTTGTTTTCATATGCAATGCCCTATAGCGCCATCCCAAGGGGAGGAGTTGGAACAGTTGATGTCCAGGAGGTAAGAGGTCTGCAGATATTTTCTTGGCCCTCTTTCTGACCCGTGCAATATACAAGTCCTCAATGGAAGGTAGGCTGGTTGCTTTTTTTTTTCCTACAGTCCTAACTATCCATTGAAGTCTGTACCTGTCCTGCTTTGGTTGCTGGGTCAAACCAGACAGTTACAGAGAAAAAAATGACAGATGCAATAATTCCTCTGTAGGACTGTATCAGCAGAATATAGATGAATCTAGAATGCAAAGCCCCCTTCATGGATTACTGCCTTGTTGTGGCGAAGTGGCTTGAGTAATTCAATGAAGCTATGAGCTATACCGTGCAGGGCCACCCAAGATGGAAAGGTCATAGCAGAGAGTTCGGACAAAACGTGATCCACTGGAGAAGGAAATGGCAAACCACTCCAGTATCTTTGCCGTGAAAACCCTATGGACAGTACCAAAAGGCAAAACGATATGACGCTGGAAGATGAGCCCCTCAGGTCGGAAGGCGTCCAATATGCTACTGGGGAAGAGCAGAGGGCTAGTACTAGTAGCGCCAGAAAGAATGAAGCGACTGGGCCAAAGCCGAAAGGATGCTCAGCTGTGGATGTGTCTGGTGGTGAAAGGAAAGTCCGATGCTGTAAAGATTTTTTCTCCATAGGAACCTGGAATGTAAGATCCATGAATCAAGGAAAGCTGGACGTGGTCAAACAAGAAATGACAAGACTAAACATCGACATCTTAGGTATCAGCGAACTAAAATGGACAGGAATGGGTGAATTTAATTCAGATGACCATCAGGTATACTACTGAGGGCAAGAATCCCTCAGAAGAAATGGAGTAGCCTTCGTAAATAAAAAAGTAGGAAAAGCAATACTGGGATACAATCCTCAAAATGACAGAATGATCTCAGTTCGAATCCAAGGCAAACCATTCAATATCACAGTAGTCCAAGTCTATGCCCCAACCGCCGGTGCTGAAGAGGATGAACTTGACCGGTTCTATGAAGCCCTACAGCACCTTACAGAACTAACACCCAAAAATGATGTCCTTATCATCATGGGGGATTGGAATGCTAAATTAGGAAGCCAAAAGATAACTGGAATAACAGGCAAGTTTGGCCTTGGAGTACAAAATGAAGCAGGGCACAGGCTGATAGAATTTTGTAAAGAGAATACGATGGTCATAGCAAACACTCTTTTGCAACAACCCAAGAGACGGCTTTACACATGGACATCACCAGACGGTCAACACAGAAATCAGATTGACTATATGCTCTGCAGCCAAAGATGGAGAAGCTCTATACAGTCAGTAAAAACAAGACCAGGAGCTGACTGTGGCTCAGACTATGAGCTTCTTGTTGTAAAGTTTAGGCTTAAATTAAAGAAAGTAGAGAAAAGTGCTAGGCCAGTCAGGTATGAATTAAATCATATCCCTGTTCAATATACAGTAGAGGTGACAAATAGATTTAAGGAATTAGATCTGATAGACAGAGTGCCTGAAGAACTATGGACAGAGGTTTGCGACATTGTACAACAGGTAGGAACCAAAACCATCCCAAAGAAAAAGAAATGCAAGAAAGCAAAATGGCTGTCTGAGGAAGCTTTGCAAATAGTTGAGGAAAGGAGGGAAGCGAAAGGCAAGGGAGAAAAAGAAAGATATGCCCAATTAAATGCAGAATTCCAAAGAATAGCTAGAAGAGATAAGAATGCCTTCTTAAATGAACAATGCAAAGAAATAGAAGAAAACAATAGAATAGGGAGGACCAGAGACCTTTTCAAGAAAATTGAAGAGATGAAAGGAACGTTTCATGCAAAAATGGGCATGATAAAGGACCAAAATGGCAGGGACCTAACAGAGGCAGAAGAGATTAAGAAGAGGTGGCAAAATTACACAGAAGAACTATACAAGAAAGAGCTTAACGTCCCTGATAATCACAATGATGTGGTCACTGACCTCGAGCCAGACATCCTAGAATGTGAAGTGAAGTGGGCCTTAGAAAAGCTGAGCAACAACAAAGCTACTGGAGGTGACAGTATTCCAGCTGAGCTATTCAAAATCTTAAAAGACGATGCAGTAAAAGTGCTACACTCAATTTGCCAGCAAATTTGGAAAACTCAACAGTGGCCACAGGATTGGAAAAGATCAGTTTACATTCCAATTCCAAAGAAAGGCAGTGCCAAAGAATGTTCAAACTATCGCACCATTGCACTCATTTCTCATGCTAGTAAAGTCATGCTTAAAATCCTACAAGCTAGACTTCAGCAGTATGTGGATCGAGAACTACCAGAAGTACAGGCAGGATTTCGAAGAGGCAGAGGAAGTAGAGATCAAATTACTAACATACGCTGGATCATGGAGAAAGCTAGAGAGTTCCAGAAAAAATCTACTTCTGCTTCATTGACTATGATAAAGCCTTTAATTGTGTGGATCATAACAAACTGTGGCAAGTCCTTAAAGAGATGGGCATACCAGACCATCTTATTTGTCTCTTGAGAAACCTATATGCGGGCCAAGAAGCAACAGTGAGAACTGGACACGGAACCACTGATTGGTTCAAAATTGGGAAAGGAGTCCGGCAAGGCTGTATACTGTCGCCTTGCCTATTTAACTTATATGTAGAGCACATCATGAGAAAGGCAGGGCTAGATGAATCAAAAGTTGGAATTAAGATTGCTGGAAGAAACATCAACAACCTAAGATATGCAGATGATACCACTCTAATGGCAGAAATTGAAGAGGAACTAAAGAGCCTCTTGTTGCGAGTGAAGGAGAGTGCAAAAGTTGGGTTGAAACTTGTGGTGTATGCCTTTAAAGCATACACGGAAATGTCAGCACAGCAGGGGGATGGACAGCTCCAGGCTATAACCGCTTTGGCAGGAAAGCCTGAATAGAGCGAGCCATTGACAGCCCCAGGGAATGGTCAGCTCTGGCGGGAAGCCAGGGTTTAAATCCATTGGCCACCTGCACTGGCGGGAAGCCCAGGTTTAAATCTATTGGTCACCATTCACCTGGGCAGGTATAAAGAGACTCCAGGTAACCCCTTTGCCCCAGCTTCATTTCTGACTCAATAAAGAAATACTACCCATCTCAAGTGTCCGTCTCTCCGTTCAACCACGCGACATTGCACTGGCGACGAAGGTGGGATCCTGCACCAGACAACGCTAGCCGCGGACGGACTCCAATCAACAGCCCCGGATCAAGATGCAGGACGACCGAGACGGCGGAATGGCACAACTGGGTCAGTATCCCCTTTTCAATAGCACCTGTCCAGAGGAGTGGGAAGCATACATAGGGCAGCTCGAATGCTACCTACGGGCAAACAGGGTGAAGGATGACCGGCAGAGAGCGGCGGCGCTACTCTGCAGCTGCGGCATGGAAACGTACCAGCTGGCGGTCGGTCTCTGCGCACCCGACGACATCCACTCCGTCAGGTACGAGTTGCTGGCAAAACTGACCGAGCACTTCAAGCGCGAGACGTCCGAGATCGCCTGGCAGTATCGGTTCGAGAAGCGGGACCAGCGGCCAGGTGAGTCTGCCAAGCAATACATGGCCGCCCTGAGGCAGGCAGCTCGCCTCTGTAATTTTGAGAATTTAGAGATCCCGCTGTGGGATCGGATCATCTGCGGGTTGAGGGACAGGAAGCTGCGCCAGAAAATTTTTGCAAAGCAGAAGCTGACCCTGAGGGATGTCCAAGAGGAATTCCTAGCTTGGGACGCGGCCAAGGAGTCCGACGTGAGGGAAGGCGGATCCATCCACCAGTTTAGTGGTTGCGGCTACGCGGATGGGGCAGAGTTAGAAGTGGACACCATCCACCGACAACAGCGACCCGTCACCTCTAACCGAGACAATGTGAGGGAGCCAAGACCAGCCACGGTGGACGTAAGATGCCAGGAGTGCAGGTGCGGAGTGAACGGCCCCTGGTCTACCCAACTCCTCCGCTACAACGCGAATCGGCCCCGGTCTACCCAGCATTGCGGTTGCAGCCCCCGGTCTACCCAGCACAGCGGCTGCGGATGACCCCGGTCTACCCAGTGTTCCGGCTGCAGCACAAACAGCTCCCGGTCTACCCATTGCGCCAGCTGTGGAGGACAGCATCCCCGGTCTACCTGCCGTTTCAAGTCGGCCAAGTGTCAGGCATGCGGGAAAACTGGGCACATCATGGCGGTCTGCAGGAGCAAGCAGCGGGATAGCCTGCACGAGGTGGAAGCAGAGTTCCAGTTCGCTACAGGTACTGGGGAGCGGTTGCCGGGACTGACGATCAGCCACACGGCGGGACGGCCGGACGTTTATCTAACGGGCCCTTGCGGCGCTAACACCGAAAATAAAATTGAGGGTGAAGCTGCAAGGGGTCCCTTGCACGATGGAGCTGGACTCAGGGTCAGCCGTGTCCATCATCTCCGCCAGAATGTTTAAGGACATTTGCAAGCGGAGTGGCCAACGGGTTCCCTTGAGGCCATCTAGACTGACCCTCTCAGACTTTCAAAATTCACCCATTAACGTCTGGGGGGAGGCGTTGATGAGGGTTCAGTACAAGGGGTTCGAGGGCAAATTAAGTGTGCTGGTTGTCGAAGGTCAGCGGACCAGCCTCGTGGGGTTAGGATGGTTCAACGCACTGGGCATCGGAATCACGGGGATTCACCAGATGCGGAGCTGCCTTTCCCTTGAAGCTGTCTGCAAGGATTTTGCGGACGTGTTCAACGGGCAGCTGGGAAGGTACACAGGTCCCCCAATCTCATTTAAGTTAGACCCCCAGGTGCAACCCATAAGAATGAAGGCTAGGAGGGTTCTGTTTGCGCTAAAGCACAAGATAGAGCAGGAACTGGATAAGCTGGTAGACCAGGGAGTGCTAACGCCAGTCGATGGAGCGGAATGGGAAACCCCCATCGTAACGCTGCTTAAGGCAAACGGCGAAATTAGAATTTGCACCGACTAGAAGGGGACAATCAACTGGGCCCTGAGCGCTCATTCATACCCGGTTCCTGCGGTAAACAGCATTCTGGTGTCCCTGCAAGGCGGGTCGGTGTTCGCTAAACTGGATCTTGCCCAAGCTTATCAGCAGCTGCCGGTAGACCCAGGGGCTGCTAGAGCACAAACAATCATCACACACAAGGGGGCATTCCAGGTAGACCAGTTGCAGTTCGGGGTCAGTGTGGCTCCTGGAATATTTCAGGAGGTGATGGAAAGGACTCTCAAGGGAATACCAGGGGTTTGCCCCTATTTCGATGATGTCCTAATCGCAGCCAGCTCCGAGGACGTACTGGCAGCCCAATTGAAGGGTGGTTGAAGAGGTTCAGGGGTACAGGGTTGAAGCTCAAAAGGGAGAAATGCAAGATTGGGGTAACTGAGACAGAATTCCTGGGGTTCAGGATTGATGCTCAAGGCATCCACCCATCTGCATCCAGAGTCAGGGCAATCAAAGAAGCCCCTACTCCCAAAAACAAGCCTGAGTTGCAGGCATTCCTGGGCCTCCTCAATTTTTATCATGCATTCCTGCCACACAAGGCTACGATTGCAGAACCCCTACACAGGTTGCTTGACAAGCAAGCATCCTGGGACTGGACTGACAAACACGCTAACGCATTCAAAACGCTGAAGAACCTGTTAGCAAGCAATGCCACAGTCACCCACTTCAGGGAGGACCAGCCAATCTGCCTTGCTTGCGATGCATCCCTTTATGGGATTGGGGCAGTTCTCAGCCATTTAAGGGAAGATGGAACTCAGGCCCCCATTGCCTACTACTCCAGGACCCTGTCAGTTGCAGAGCGGAACTATGCCCAGATAGGCAAGGAGGCACTGGCAGTGGTTGCAGGGGTAAAGAAATTTCATGACTACCTTTATGGTAGGGAATTTCTAATTTACACAGACCATAAGCCATTATGAGGGTTATTTACAACAGAGAAGCAGACACCACAGATCCTGTCACCCCGAATGTTGCGCTGGTCCATATTCCTGTCCGCATACTCATGCAAACTGGTACACAGGCTGGGCAAAGAGATGGGACATGCCGATGGCCTCAGCAGACTTCCCCTAAGGGACACCGAGCCAGACCCAGCTCTGGCTGCCCAAATACTGCAATACAGGAACTGCCAGAATGCCCCCTCAACGCAAGGGACATAGCCACAGAGACCCCCAAGGACAAGGTTCTGAGCAGGGTACAATCATGGGTGACCAGTGGGTGGCAGGACAAATCACCAGGGCAAGAGTTCATTGCTTACTTCTCCAGAAGGCATGAACTGTCCACACACAAGGGATGCCTTTTGTGGGGAAGTAGAGTCATCATCCCCACGAGGCTCAGGGAAAGAGTGCTCCAGTCATTACACGAGGGCCACCCAGGAATAGTAAGAATGAAGGCCCTGGCAAGGAGCTACCTGTGGTGGCCAGGGTTGGAGAAGGAGATAGAAGGACTAGTAGCGGGGTGTTACACATGCCAGAGGACACGGCCAGAACAACCACATGCACCAGTCCACAAGTGGGAGGAAACACATTCACCATGGTCCAGAGTGCATATAGACTATGCAGGCCCATTCCAAGGTCACACATTTCTGGTAGCAGTAGACAGCCATTCCAAATGGCTGGAGGTGGTGCCCGTGGGCAACATGACCTCAGCAGGAACCATTCAAGCATTGAGGGGGATGTTTGCTACACATGGTCTGCCTGATGTAATCGTGTCAGATAATGGAACACAATTTACCTCCTCAGATTTCCAGGTGTTCCTGAGGACCTTGGGGATTAGGCATGCCACCTCGGCTCCCTTCCACCCTGCCAGTAACGGATTGGCAGAACGATTCATGCAGACAACAAAGGATGCCCTCAAGCGCATAGTACAGGGAAATTGGAAGCAAAGACTAGCCACATTCCTCCTACACCAACATGCAACACCCTGCACCGCCACAGGCAAAAGCCCAGCGGAACTCAGATGGGGCCTCATAACAACATTGGACAGGCTTCACCCAGACAGGGTAGCAGCAGACGCCGGGACCCCCAACATCAAAACAAGCTTCAACACAGGAGACCCCATCTGGGCTAGCAACTATAGCACAGGCCAACCATGGGTGCCAGGGGAAGTATTAGAACAAACAGGACCCCTGTCCTACAGAGTAAGGGTGGAGGGGGGACTCCTTTGGAAAAGGCAACTGGATCAGCTGAGGAAAAGGGCTCCTGAAAGGGTTATAGAGGACACACTGGGGGCGGAGGAGGAAGAGCCAACACAAACACAGACGCAGACACCCAGGAGGGTTACCAGAGGGGCACAGTGGCAACCCCACCCCAGGCAGGAGACTGACAGAGAAACCAGGCAGTCACCAGTACCCAGCAGAACACAAAACCCAGGCACCGCAACACACACACACACACACACCACAATCCATCACAACACTCACAACAAGGAAGAGAGCCTAGACACAGCACCTCACCACCAGGGGAACCAGTTCCAAGAAGATCAAGCAGGCCACACAAGGCTCCAAGCTACCTCGCGGACTATGTGCGTTCTTAGGGGGGTGAAAAAGCAACCAAGGATTAACAATTGTAAACTCTTGTATATGTAAATTTTGTGTATAGTGTAAATAAGTGTATATAGTTATGGAGACAGAATGACAGGGGTTAATTCCTCACTATGGGGGAAGGGGTGTAGTGTATGCCTTTAAAGCATACACGGAAATGTCAGCACAGCAGGGGGCTGGACAGCTCCAGGCTATAACCGCTTTGGCGGGAAAGCCTGAATAGAGCGAGTCGTTGACAGCCCCAGGGCATGGTCAGCTCTGGCGGGAAGCAAGGGTTTAAATCCATTGGCCACCTGCACTGGCGGGAAGCCCAGGTTTAAATCTATTGGTCACCATTCACCTGGGCAGGTATAAAGAGACTCCAGGTAACCCCTTTGCCCCAGCTTCATTTCTGACTCAATAAAGAAATACTACCCATCTCAAGTGTCCGTCTCTCCGTTCAACCACGCGACATTGCAAAACTGAACATTAAGAAAACCAAGATCATGGCATCTGGCCCTCTCAATTCCTGGCAAATAGATGGGGAAGAAATGGAGGTAGTGACAGATTTTATTTTCCTGGGCTCCAAGATCACTGAAGATGGGGACTGTAGCCAAGAAATTAAAAGACGCTTGCTCCTCGGGAGGAAAGCCATGGCAAATCTAGACAGCACACTAAAAAGCAGAGACATCACCCTGTCAACAAAAGTGCGTATAGTCAAGGCTATGGTCTTCCCAGTTGCAATGTATGGCAGTGAAAGCTGGACTATAAGAAAGGCTAAGTGCTAAAGAATTGAAGCCTTTGAATTATGGTGCTGGAGAAGACTCCTGCGAGTCCCTTGGACTGCAAGGCGATCAAACCGGTCAGTCCTAGAGGAGATCAACCCTGACTGCTCTTTAAAGGCCAGATCCTGAAGCTAAAACTTTGGCCACCTAATGAGAAGGAAGGACTCACTGGAGAAGGGCCTAATGCTGGGAAAGATTGAGGGCAATAGAAGAAGGGGACGACAGAGAATGAGGTGGCTGGATGGAATCACTAAAGCAGTAGGCATGAGCTTAAATGGACAATGGACAGAAGATGGTAGAGGATAGGAAGGCCTGGAGGAACATTGTCCATAGGGTCGCGATGGGTCGGACAGAACTTCGCAACTAACAACAACAACAACAGAATGCAAAGCATTTTCTTTGTGTGTATCTGTGAGTTTAAGGAGAAGACAAATTGTGTTGTTTTCTTTCCAGCAGGCTCAAGGTCAGCCTTTCTTGAGATGACATCCTGGAAGTGCATTTCTCAGAAAACCCAAGCAGAGCAGACATGTAGCTCCAATGAATTGTTTAGAGCCTGTCAGGACCCCTCAAAAAGATTTGTCTACAGTTTATTGCTTATGCCTATGTATTCTTTTTCAGGGCCTGCCATTCTGTTGGGAGGGGAGTTGGTTGACTGGGGGAATGTATTTGCCTTGCTCTGCTTTACCCTCCTTCCTTGTGAAAGGAATGTGGCTTAAAAACATCTGTCTTATCTCCAGACAATGGAGCCTGGGACCATTGGGAAATGAAACCAAAAGAGACCTTGGAAAGGGTGCTAAATCACTAGGTTCTCAAAACAACCTAGTACCTATGTATTGGCTGGATTTCAAATGAATGGTTGGACACTGAATAGGCTTTTTGATGTATTGTTTCACACACAAAATCTTCAGACCTTGCTTTGCCTTCCTGCTATCACTAACTCTCAATAAAAAATCCTTTTGAAACAATTCCTGTTTCAAGAGTTCTGCTTCCTTAGGAGATCTAGTTGAGGCAGGTCCTTACTGAGCCCAACAAAAAAATAAAAAAAATAAAAAATAAAATAAAGCTATGATTTTTTTTAAAGCCAACCTCAGTGTGAAATGTCCAGTGAGGCATCATACAGTCTAATTCTTTGATTCACAGACCCATGTTTGATTTTGTGCAGGCTAGAGGCATTTTATTTATTTATTTGATTTTGATGCCACCCATTTATAACTGACTGATTCCACCAAGGGCCCAAACAGAAATTTCAGCCAGCTGGGTAAGATCTTAACAGTGACAAAAGTTTGGTGCAAATACCCTATGGCTGATTGACTGAAAAAAACTACTATTGGGTGAATTCACACAACTCCGTACTCACCAAGAAAGGAGGGGGAAATTCTGACTGGCCACAGCAGAACAAACATTTTGGTGGTGGTCCAAGGATGGACTTGGCAGTGGCTGAGAACAAAATATCTTGGTCCAACCCTGATCCTTTGACACCACACCTAGAATACTGCATCCAGTTTTGGTCTCCACACTATAAAAAGTATGTTGAGACTCTAGAAAAAGTACAGAGAAGAGCAACAGAGATGACTAGGGGACTGGAAGCTAAAACAAATGAAGAACGGTTACAGGAACTGGGCATGGCTAGTCTAGTGAAGAGAAGGACCAGGGGAGACATGATAACAGTGTTCCAATATCTGAGGGGCTGTCACAGAGAGGAGAGGGTCAGCCTATATTCCAAAGCACCTGAAGGCCAAACAAGGAACAATGGATGGAAACTGATCAAGGAAAGATTCAAGCTAGAAATAAAGAGAAATTTCCTGACAGTGAGAACAATCAACTAGTGCACAGGTCTGCAACCCGCGGCTCCGGAGCCGCATGCGGCTCTTTCAGCTGTCTCCTGCAGCTCCCAGTCCTCTGCCATGTGCAGTCTCCCCCCCAAAAAAAGTGGGACTAAAAAAGTCCAACCAATCAATTCAAATATGCAGGGTAGGTGCATATCTCGCCATGGCTCCACTCTTCAGTCAAACCCTGTTCTGCGCATGCACACATGTACGCGCATGTGCACACATTTTTTGCGGCTCCCAGTTTTTCCTTTTGTGAGGGAACCGGTTCCAAGTGGCTCTTTCACTGTTTCAGGTTGCTGACCCCTGAACTAGTGGAACAGCTTGCTTTCAGGAGTTGTGGGTGCTTCATCACTGGAGGCTTTGAAGAAGAGATTGGACTGGCATCTGTCAGAAATGAAGTAGGATCTCCTGCTTGGGGGGGGGGGGGTTGGACTAGATGACTTACAAGGTCCCTTCCAAATTCTATTCTGTTCTGTTCTGTTCTGTTCTGTTCCGTTCCGTTCCGTTCCATTCCATTCCATTCCATTCCATTCCATTCCATTCCAATCAGTTCTGCAAGAAAAAACCGTTGTTATGGGATTAAGAATTACATAAGGAAGTATTTCCTTGACATGGAAGAGTTCAATCTTTCCTGTTTGGCTGCCCAGCACAACAGTGGCTTCACGGTGTCTTCTTTGGAATTGTCCAATGGATGAAATGCAAACGTACCACTTTTGAATGAGTTTCTTGGACATGTGAATGTTTATCTTGCAATCCTGTTGACCCAAGTCTTGTCCAACAGGATATGGTGGTTTAGCTCCCAAGTTAAATAGAGACTGTTTGGAAAGGAAACTGAAAAGGGTTCCCGTTTCCCAGGGACTGACTCAGAACACCCGGCCGTCCCAGGCAGTTCTTGGCTGAAGGGTTTCCCTTTCCTTCTTCTTTCTTCTAGGACAGTGTTTCTGAACCATGGCAGCTTTCCGATGCGTGGACCTCAACGCCCAGAATTCTGAAGTCCACCCAGCTGAAAGCTGCCAAGGTTCAGAAACACGATTTGGGATGAGGAGGGAGCAAAATGCCCAGTTTTGCTATCTCTACAGCTCGGTTGACTGATTTGGGATGTTCACAATCCTACTTTTGTATCTTTTGAAAGTACTGATGGTGCCGGTGGTGCCCTTGTATGCTTGTATCTCCATCCCCTGGGTTTGAAGACCTTACTCCATGTTGGGGTGCAGCTCTAGAAGGGGCAGAGGGACAAAATTAGGCTGTCTCGCCTTTTGTAAAGCCTTAGCTGCAACTAAACAGCTTGTCTCTGGGAGTTGTGGGTGCCCCATCATTGGAGGCTTTCAAGAAGAGACGGGACAGCCATTTGCCTGGAATGGTATAGGCTCACCTGCTTGAGCAAAGGGTTGGATTAGAAGACCTCCAGGGTCCCTTCCAACCCTGTTATTCTGTATTCTGTAATATTTTATCACCCAAAGCAAACAGCGCATTGCTCTGAAGACAATCTGTCTTTTGTAGTACTCTGAGACTCCGCGTGCTATAAGTAGAAGGATAGGAAACACCCCCTTCCGAATACAACAGTGTGGCCCACTTCCCAGCTCTCAAACTCACCAGGGTCCCATAGTCTATAGATTTAACCTCTAGCAGGAGCGACAAACCACATTGTCTTTGCTATTCTATGTTCTATGCATCTCCCATTTCATGGGGCAATGTTTCTGTTCTATAAGTGTTTCCCTGACCTTACATAAAAGCAGAGATACTATGGAATAAAACCACCCACAAGTTCCATCAACTCAAGTTCATCATTCAGGTTTACAGCTCCACATCAGGTCCATCTGCCTGGAGAGCTCTGCCTCTGGATTAAATTAGATAAAAGTTAGCCCAGAAATAAAAAATAAGGACTTAACAAGTGAAATCATGGAAAGTGCAGCGGCAGCCTTGCTTGTTTTGACAGCCATTTGAAAAGGCGACTTTATTTAATTTCCTGTGGGTAAGAGATACTAGCACAGGGGAGCGAAATCCAACAAAGCTTTCTTCTGTGCGTGAAACACCAGTGAAAAGCACAATTAGAATTTGGGTGCATATAGAAGAAGCCGATTTTGCCACTAATGGGTTCCATACTGGAAGCCAAAACATACCCTCGGGAAATGCTTTCACCCCATTATAGCCTTTCTTTCTTTCTTTTTCTTTCTTTCTTTCTTTCTTTCTTTCTTTCTTTCTTTCTTTCTTTCTTTCTTTCTTTCTTTCTTTCTTTCTTTTTCTTTTTCTTTCTCTTTCTTTCTTTCTTTCTTTCTTCCTTTTTTCTTTCTTTCTTTCTTTTCCTTCCTTCCCTCCTTCCTTCCTTCCTTCCTTCTTCTTTTTCTCCCTTCCTTTCTCCTACCTTCATTTGCCTTCCCTCTCTTTCATTTACCCTTGTCCCTCCCCTTCCCTTCCTCTCTCTCTCTCTCTTTCTGTCTCCCTTTTCCTGCCTGCCTTTTACAGTATTCTGTTAAACAGAGTTAAATTACACACAGCTAAATGCAACAGGGTAAGCAGGAGTGTCTGCAGGGTTTCCATTTTACCATTGTGGTCCCCTTTTTTGACTTTTTTTGACCATGTCCCATGGACACTTCTGAATATGGAAAACAGAATAAGAATGCAAGCCAAGACACCAGCTTCTTTCTTTCTCTGAAGGTTTTCCAGAACTTTCCATATTCAGCATTCAGAAAATTTATTTTATTTATTTATTTTATTGGATTTGTATACCGCCCTATTCTCGTAGGACTCAGGGCGGTTTACAGGGCAGTTAAAACCATGAATACAAAAAATTAAAACAATTAAAACAATTAAATTAAATTTAAGCCCCAAGAGTAAATCTAAAACCCAGTTAAATTAACAACCGCACAGTCTGGACCAAACAGATCGAAGAGCCAAGTTTTCAGGTCTCGGCGAAATGAGCGAAGGTCGGGGACAGTCCTAAGTTCTGTGGGTAGTTGGTTCCATAGGGCAGGCGCACCCACAGAGAACGCCCTTCCCCTGGGAATAACCCGCTGGCATTCATTAACCGGCTGTACCCTGAGAAGGCCCTCCCTGTGGGGGCACACAGGACGATGGGAAGATGATGCCAGCAGCAGGTGTTCCCTTAGATAGTCCGGACCCAAGCCATTTAGGGCTTTATAGGTCATTACCAGCACCTTGAATCTCACCCGGAGGGCAACCGGAAGCCAATGCAGCTCACGGAGAAGAGGTGTTACACAGGAGTATCGGGAAGCTCCCATCAAAACTCGCGCAGCTGAATTCTGCACCAGTTGAAGCCTTCGGGTGGTCCTCAAGGGCAGCCCCATGTAGAGGGCATTGCAGTAGTCTAACCGGGAGGTCACAAGTGCATGAGTGACTGTACGTAGAGCATCTCGGTCCAGATAGGGACGCAACTGGCGCAACAGGCGAATCTGGGCAAAAGCTCCCCTGGTCACGGCTCCTATATGATCTTCCAAACTGAACTGTGAATCCAGGAGGACTCCCAAGTTGCGAGCCCTATCAACGGGGGGTAATACCTCATCCCCTATTGTTAATGATGGAGAAGGCTGATCAGCCCGAGATGCCGGTATGAACAGCCACTCAGTCTTGTCAGGATTGAGAAGAAGCCTGTTTCTCCTCATCCAAACCCGGACCGCCTCCAGGCAAAATGGTCAAATGAGTGATAGCAGGGTCTGTGGTTGGGGAGCAGAGGGCAGACCATTCTGCTCGAAGGAGGGAGTTCTGAAGATACTTCAGTTTCTACAAGTTAAAGCCCACACTTGTAATTGCATCCTGAAATACCAGGACAGCTAGTGCAAAGTCCACAGCACCAGTGTTACGTGAGTAATGCCAGCTTTTGTCACTGGCATGCATGAAGACGTCTAATACGTTTTTCAAAGGCAGACCCAGGAAAAATATATTGCAGTAATCTAGATGCATGGTGATGAGGGCATGAGTCGCCATCCAAAGATCCGGCTGTTTTGGGTGGTGAGACTTAGAATGCCAGAGGGCTACCAGGGACAGGCGCTGTGCCTTTCCTACACAGGATTTGATTTTGCTCAGTAAACCAAAATGAAACAAATCCATCCTCGAAATGAAAAGGATTTCAACGAAGAGAGCATGCCTGCTATTTAATTGATTTTATGAATAAATTATTTATTTAACAGGAGGCAGAAGCATTTCCCTCCCTCCTGGCTTCTATCACATGCAAACTTTGTGTTATAATTTCTACATTTGTTTTTCTTTAGACATTTTTAATGGCTGATTTTAATGGATCTAGTCATTTTCACAGATTGTTTTGGGCCTGTGTTGATTTGGCAGTATGCAAGTAGAATGAATAAATAAATAAGCAAGTGATTTTGGAAGAACTAAAAGGACAACACTTTGCAAAGAAGCCTGTGTTCCTCGAGTTTTAATTAATTTAAACCTGGCTAAGTGGCAGAGCGGAGCTAATCTGGGCTGATCTCAAACAATGGGAGCATTGCTGAATTGGTTAGCCCTTGAATGGAAGACCACTAAGGGATGGAATCTAGACTGGGAAGGTTTTTTTTTAAAAAAACATCCTTCTCAATCATAGCTAGCCATGTAAACCAGCTACAGTCACCAGGAATCAAATCTGACTTTTGGCTTCATTTGAGTTTACTCAAAACATCCCTTTGTGATAGGAGGAGAAAAAGTGAGCTATACACATAGTCCCTGACTAATGATCATAATTGGGATCAGAATTTCTGTTGCTAAGCAAGGTGGTTGTTAAGTGAATCATGCCCAATTCTACAACCTTTTTGCCATGGTTGTTAAGTGAATCTGAATTTCCCCATTGACTTTGCTTGTCAGAAGTCAGCTGGGAAGATCTCGAATGATGATCGCATGACCAAAGGACGCTGCAACCATTGTAAATACATGCTGGTTGCACTCCAATTTTGATCATGTGACCTTGGGGATGGTTGTAAGTATGTAAGTCATAAATCGCCTTTTTCAGTGTCATTGTTATTTTGGATGATTGCCAAGTGCATGGCTGTAACTAGAGGGCTACCTATGTTCTTTGTTGGCAAGATAGGATTTTAAAAACCCCTTTTTGAGAGCACTCATCATTTAGACCAGGGGTACGCAACCTTGGCTCTTTTATGATTCATGGACTTCAACTCCCAGAATTGCCAACCAGCCATGCTGGATCTGGAATTCTGGGAGTTGAAGTCCACAAGTCATAAAAGAGCCAAGGTTGCCTACCCCTGATTTAGACTTATACACCACTTCATAGTGCTCTGAGTGGTTTACAGAGTCAGTCTATCCCTCCCCTCCCCCAGCAGCAATCTAGTCAGGATTGAACTGCTGGCTGTGGGTAGAGCCGGCCTGCACTGCTGCATTCCGACTGCTGTGCCACATCAGGGCTCCACTAGTCAACAATCAGCCTGCTTCTTCCTGCCCAAATCAGGATTTGAAAAAACTCACACCCAGAAAAATGCATCTATGTGCATTTGCCCTCTTCTCCTTCCTTGCACAGGCTGGGTGAAAGGCAGACAGAGGGTGGAGGCAGCCAGTCCTGCCCAAAAGCGGATCCAGGAGCATAGCCAGAGGGGGGTTCTCCAACAGCAGTTTGGGAAGTCAAGTGCTGGAACAGAACACCAGTGAGGAGCAAAAGCGGCAGTAAGACAGACCAGCCCATGCTGGGACATTCCAGCCAGAGGTCAAAGGGCAGGGGGCAGGAAATCATTTCGTAGCCAAAACCAGGAAGGAAGGACAGTGGGATGGAGAAGGGTGGGTGGTAGGTCAGTCGGATTGGGGAATAGGAAGAGAGGAAGCCAAAGTGAAGACTGCGAGTGTCCCAAAAGGAAATCCAGGGTGCATTGCCAAGGTTGAGACTGCCACAGAAAGCAGACCTGCAGCCAGGCTCCATCCATGAACAGATCCAGGGAAAGCCTCTCCCAGCTCAGGATTCAGGACTCCAACCGGGGGGCTGCCAGGGAAGCAAGGTGGGTCCCTCAGCACCCAAGTCTCCACAGGCCATCTCCCTTCCTTGGGACTAGCAAGGCCATTTGCTTGGCAACGTTAAATAATTCAAAAATATCTATGTAGCAGCAAGCAGTTTCACTGCAAAGCAAGATCTAACATCTGGCTCCATCTGTATAAAGAGCCTTGCACAAGAGCCAGGGAGCCCTAGGAAAATAGAATAGCCACAGCTAATAGCCCCGGGATTTGTTTGGGGATCAAAGAAAAGCTGTGATGGAAGAGTGGGCCAGGCATGTCTATCAAGTATGATTTTTAAAGTCATGAAAGTGGCCATGACACATGATGAAAGTTCCTCTGAAATGAATTTCAGAAAATCTGAAACAATATAGGACCCCCGCTTGAGCAGGGGGTTGGACTAGAAGGCCTCCAAGGTCCCTTCCAACTCTGCTATTCTATGCCATGCCATGCCATGCTATTCAATCGTGACCACCATCTTAACTTTTTGACCACATCCAATGACCACCTCTGAATACATCTAAAGGATGAAAGGTCATTGGGGAACAACCTTTTCCATCTGAAAATATTTTGGTAATTGGGGTTTTCCTATTGAATCAAAGAGTCCCAGATTTGGAAGGGACTTGGGGGTGGTCTAGTTCACTTCCCTGCCCAGACCATCCTAGAGAATTGGCTGCCCAACCTGGCTTGAAACCCTGTAGCCATGGAGCACCTACAGCTTCCAGAGAGGCTGTTCCATTGCTTCTGACAATGAGGAAATTCCTCTTTAATTCAAGTTTGCATCGCTCTCTGTGGAGCTTCTAGCTGTTGGTTCTTGTCTTGCCCTCAGAGAACCAACTTTGGCCAGCTTCCCACCAGCTGATTCCCCAAGAACAATATGTGGCCAATTGTTCCCAAACATTTCCAGGCGGGCTTGACCTTTCCTGGGAGGCACCTCCAGTCTCAGGCGACGTTTCAGGGCTGGGTGGCATCGGAGTGGTCAGATGGCAAATGGCATTGTGGTGGGTGACAAGGCAGCCTGGTAGGTGAGGAACATGCTGCCCTTTAGGGTCTATGTCAGGCTGCAGACCACTTGTCACCAAGCTGGGCACGCCTGGAGTGTGGGCAGGGTCTGTGCAGTTCTGGGAGAAACATCCCCATGACTCCTAGCCTGGCTAGGTTGGCACCTGGGGAGACTCTTGTTCCCAGGCACGAGAAATCTTTTCACAAGAGACTTGTGCAACCAGAGACCCGGCCCTCTTTACCACCAGGGCTCCAATTAATAGATTAGGCCATTCCTTTCTCCACTTCTTCTTTCCTTTTTCCTGCTTGCTGTTGTTATGCACCCTGATAAAACTGGCAACAGCTGTTGATAAAGCTTCTGGCACCATCTTTTGGCGGTTGGCAGCGGCTTCTGTCTAAAGCGATTCCCCACAGGGCACACATGACCCCAGACGCTGAAGAGAAACATTCTCTAGATATTTGCATCTTGAGAGGCTGGGATGGAGGGGGTGAGGAGCGATGGCAGCCCCCTCTTTAGTTGCTGAAACTCAAATCCTGGGTTTGTACAGCAGGAAGTGGGTGGGAACAGGCGACAGACAGCTCCCATCGGGTCAAATGTTGCCAGCAGAATTCAAAGCATTCTGAGAAGGACTCTGGAGCCAGTCACAGCATCTTTTAAGAAGCCTCTTGGTCCTCTTGGCCTTTGCCAGCTATGCTTGCCCCCTCCGCATTCTGTCCCTGCAGCCCTGAGAATGGCAAAGGAGCCAGGGCACTAAGGCAGGACTTCTCAAACCTGGGGAAATTAGGCAAAATTAGGTCCAACTTGGAAGAAGGAGAGAACGAGTGCAGCTTGGTCTCCAGCAGACCCTTCCCCATGTTCATGCCAGGAGGGCCAGCCTGGGCTTCTTAGCGATCCCCTCTTGTCCCTTCTCAGCCAGCCAGAAAGCTCAATCTCTTTGATTTTTTCAGAATAGGTTTCTCTTAATACAGGTAGGCCTCATCTTACAGCAGTTCATTTAGTGACTGTTCAACATTACAACAGGACTGAAAAAAGTGACTTATAACCATTTTTCACACTTACGACCATTGCAGCATCCCCAGGGTCACGTGATCAAAATTCAGATGTTTCTCAATGGGTTCTCAATGGGTTCATATTTATGACGGTTTGTTCTGGGGTCACGTGATCTCCTTTGGCTACTTTTTTTTTTTTAAAGATTTTATTGGATTTTATAAAGTTAAGGATAACATTTTAGAAGGCAATTGGGTTAACAATAGATCAGTAATACAATCTTTAGTAAGTATCTCAGGTTATATCATCAAATATTTCTTCTTGGTTTCCCTTGACATTTGCTATATCATATTTAATCTAATAAATTTCTAATTATATCAAAATTCAGTAGAAATTTCATTATCGCTTTTGTCAATACAATTTTTTCTTTTTGCTTATACATATCTTAATAAATCTCGATAATAAATGTCCTGTTGTTAAATTTTACCTAAGTTTAATTTTTAATTACAGTATTCCTTTAATATCCATAGTATTTAACTTTCAGGTAACCCAAATTTCCTTTTTCTCACTTCATAAAAGTTATAATATCTAAAATACACCTATTAGAACTTAAATATGTTCTTATTCTATTCCATAAACATTTTCAACTTACCATCCTAGTACATCACCACCTTAATAATAAAGTGTCCTTCATTAGTTCAGATCCATCATCTATATTCACTGGGCCAATCAATAATTCAAACTTATTTCCTAATAGTTAATTTAGATTTCCCTTGTTAATCTAAATCCTCAATATTCAACCAATTAATCCCCTATTTTTTTTACTATTTTCTGACTATTTTAAATCTAGTACTCAAATTTCCCTTTGTTTCAAAGTCCCCCTTTAGCCCACTAGCTGACAGTTTAGTATCCTCTCTAATAAATCAAGGGGCCCCAGTTTTTCAACCTAATTCTAGCTTTCTTCTTTTGCCAACCAGGCTTCCATACCAATGCTTTTAAATCATCAGATAGGTCTCTCTTCATTCTTGTATATATTATTTGGATTAAAGGAGACCATCTAGTTGCTAGATTTCTAAGAGGTCTGGCCCATTTATAATCATTAAATTCCCCTGATATCCCAGATCCCCATATTTGTTCTGGTATAGTTGTCTTCAATTCGATCTGGTCTTTTCCTTTCTCAAGTTTCTTCTTCTGGTTTTCATCGAAAGTCATTTCCAGTTTTGGAATTATAGTGTTATTATCTGGATTTTCAGTTGATGGTTCTGTAGAGCCCTCTGCCTTGGTGTTCAGTTGTTCCACTCCTGTTGTTTTTTGGGTTGGTAGTTTTCTAGCAGCAATCAGGATTTTGCTTTCTGGAGGTAAGCTGGCACCTTTGTCTTTCAAATTAGCTTTAAGTTTCTCAGTGTTGCGATCTGCGCCCCCCGGTGAGTGTTCCAGTGCCGGGGGGGCTTCAGGAGCAATCTTCGGGGCTGCTGCGGCCTTACAGACCTGGGCCAGACCCTCCCCCTGCCTCATGGACTCAAATGAATTCTGAGCATGCCCAGTCGGGGCCATCCAAAAATCAGAGAAAAATACCACCATCTACCAGCAGAGGGGTCCCTCTTCCATTCAGTTCAATGGAAAGTTCAAAGATCTATAACAATGCATATAGAGCTATGAAAGATTTTCCTCCATCTGCTCCTGCACTCTTAAATAAATGTGAAAAGCTGCAACTTGGGGGGGGGAAATTTCAGCAGATGGAGTAAAGAAGTACAGATGTATCTATTAGAGCAAGGGACTCTAGAGATGGTTCTAGACCCCCACCTCTTCCCTGGGGACCCCAAGAAGAGTGGTATCATAGGAAAGCATACACCACTCTGCTGAGTTCATTGGATACTAACTTGTATTCCAGCATTCCAGATGGGCTCACAGCTAGTGAAGTTTGGCGGTTATTATACAATTTATTCAACAGCGATACCATCGGTTCGATCACCAGACTCACAACTGAGTTTTACACTACCAGACTGAAGTTTGGGGCAAGCATGCCTGAACACCTGGGAAAATTGAAGACGCTTAGGGCAGAACTGATGTCCAGAGACTACCCTGTAACTGATGTGAACATGGTCGCTGTCATTCTGGCTTCCCTGGAGAAAAATTGGAGCAATTTCATTGTTTCACTGGAGGGGACAACACAGGAAGCCATGACTCTGTCCTACCTCACAGGGAGACTCATTGAGGAAGACAGGAGGCGGAGAGATGCAGGAGAATACGCCAAAGCCACCATACAGTGAGCCAGCAGGAGGCACCACAGCTCAGAGCAGGTTAATGCTCTACTTAAGTGTTTCATCTGTGGCTCTGAGGGGCATCTGAAGAAGGACTGCCCCCATCAACAACAAGGCCCCAAGCGTGGTCCCAATCAAAGAAGGGGCAAGGGGCAAGGAAGGGGGCGTGGTGGGGGCAAAGGTAGTGCCAAGGGCAATTTTGTGTGTACTTGTGCTCTCACCCCCACCACAAAAGCTGATAGCCCCACTGGCTTATGGTTACTGGACTCTGGAGCCTCATCTCACATTACCAATATGAAACAAGGGTTTAAAAGATTAAAGAAAATTAACTCATCTGTCAAGGTGGCCAATGGTGATAAGGCTTTAGTTGTTGGGGAGGGCACTGTTTCTGTACCCGGGCTGGGAAAAGTTGAAGGGGTATTGCATGCTCCCTCCATTGCCAACAACCTATTAAGCATTATCAAATTATGTGATGATGACAGGGTGGAAGTTTTATTTCGCAAAGTGGGGGGTCATGTCACCCGGAACCAGAGGGTCATTGGAAATATTGCCGTCATAAATGGTTTGCCATACTTCTCCCCTGAAAAACCACCCACAGAGGACAGTCCACCGGGTGCCCCCTTAGAAGGGGCCTGCGCACGGGAAAAGGAGCGCAAGGCCGAAGCGGTTGCACCCAAGCCACCTCAGCCACCTCCACAACTTTCCAAGGGCAGTGTGGACAAGAAACCCGAATCTCAGCAGGCACCTAAAGCACCGCTCAAGGCAACCAGAGCCAAGAGGGTGTCAGTGGGGAAGCCACTCCACGATAAGTGTGCCCATCTCTTACACCAAAGATTAGGTCATGCGAGCTTCCCTGTGGTTAAAAAGATGGGAGAGTTTGCTGAGGGAGTCCAGCTCAAGGATTGTGAGATATTCCTGGACTGTGCCATCTGTAAGAGGGCAAAGAGGAAGGCTGCCCCCATCCCTAAGGTGTCAATGCGTAAGACCCAATACCCATACCAACTAGTAGATGTTGATTTGGTTGGGCCATTCACACCATCCCTAGGGAAAAGACAGTACTTTCTCACAGCCGTTGACGATTTTTCACGGTACAGCCACGTGTATACCCTCACAGAAAAATCCGAAGCCTTTGACGCCATAAAATCACTGTACAACTTCGTAGAGACCCAGTATAAGACAAAGATCGCACAACTGCAGAGCGACCGCAGGGCTGAGTTCATGTTCTGAAAATTCCAGGACTGGGTAAGGGGTAAGGGCATCCGACATTTTCTTACAGCGCCATTCACCCCCGCTCAAAATGGCGTAGCTGAGAAAAGAAATGGAATCCTGCAAACTATGGTGCGTAGTCTGATTGCGGACGCTGGGGTCGCGGAATGATACTGGGCAGAGGCAGTGAAATACACCAATTACACCTTAAACCGCACCTGGAGCAGTGTTGTGAACCAGACCCCATATTTCCTCGTCCATGGTAGGAAACCAAGTCTGGGACACTTGCGTGTGTTTGGCTCCTATGCTTGGGTGCACATCCCCAAGCAGCTGCGGAAGAAAGGGAGATCTGTCTCCCAGAGACTGAGGTTCTTGGGCTATGCTCCTGGCTCCAAGGCCTACCATTTCCTGGGAGAAGGGGGCAGGACTGTGACTTCCCAATCTGCCTCCTTCGAAGAGGACTCCAATTGGACCCAGATTCACTCAAACGATCTGAGCCCATATGTCAACCGACCCAGCAAGGACACACCGACCACGACATCACCTGAGACGACCACATACCCTGCCACCGACGAGAGCGAGGAACAACACGAAGATGTCATCCTACCTGGTTCAGATGGGGAGGATGAGCCATCCAGTCCCGAGGCAGCGCCTCAGAGACCCATGATACCCAGCACCTGGGACCGAGGGTCTTCACATCCCGGTCGTGAAATGCCGGCTAACAAGGAACCCGCAGAACAAAAAGGCGGCGAGTGGCAGGAGGTCAGGAGGTCAAAGCGGTCCAACAAAGGGATTCCACCAAAGAGAATCGACATTGGGCATATTGCGTCAGTCAACAGCGTTGTGGTCACCCCAAAATCTTTCTCTGACATCCAGGAGCTGCCCATCGAAGAACAGGAGAAATGGCAGCTCGCAATGGAGCAGGAGATGGCAAGCCTGAGAAAGCTCAAGGTCTTCACCCCCCAGCAACCACCAAAGGAGAGGAAAGTCATTGGCACAAGGTGGGTTTTTAAGGCTAAACCACTTGCCAATGGCCTCTACCTGTATAAGGCCCGTTTGCTAGCTCAGGGGTTCGCCCAGCGCTACATGGAGGACTACGTAGAGATCTACTCTCCAACCGTCCGGGCAGAGAGCGTCAAGGCCGCCCTCATAACTGCAGCCGCTCTGGGGGAGGAAGTCTTCCAGTTCAACATCCAGACGGCTTACCTCCAAGCCAACTTGGACCGGCAAATCTACGTGAGGACCCCTCCGGGCTACCAGCAGGAAGGGGAAAACACATGGCTACTCCGAAAAGGGTTATATAGCCTCAAGCAGTCGGGGAAACTATGGTACGATTGCCTTAGAAAAAGTTTAGAACGAGTTGGTTTCAGTGCATCCCATGCAGATGAATGTGTTTTCACACGCAACTCCAAGGGTACCACAGAACGGGTGTTAGTTTATGTGGACGACCTCCTATATGTAGGGCCTGACAAGGAAGGGTGTGATAAATTTGCCAAGGCCCTAGGGGAAAAGTTTACCCTGAAGTCTTTGGGGCGGGTTGACAGGTACTTGGGTGTGCACATCTTGGCCACTAAGGGGGGGTTCGCTGTATCTCAGAAAGAAAAGATTGAGGAGTTACTGGCCAAATGTAAAATGGCAGAATCTAACCCAACGCGTAGCCCAATACAAAGTGACTATTACAATCACACTCACAAGGACGGTCCTGAGTTCACAGATAATAAGCTTTACAGATCTGTGATTGGCTCCTTGCTATATATCAGCAATTGGAGCAGGCCTGACATAGCTTTAGCTGTGAATCTACTGTCCAGGCATGTGGAACACCCAAAGGAATTCCACTGGACTGCTGTTAAAAGGGTACTTAGGTACCTCAGGGGCACGACTGATGCTCTCCTTGTGCTGGAACCAGAGAAGGGGAAGACGGCCCAGCTCTCCGCTTACTTGGACGCAGACTGGGCTGGCGACACTAAGAGTAGACAGAGCACCTCTGGTTTCCTCATATTGCTAAATGGCTGTCCTATCCATTGGCATGTTAGGCAGCAAAAATTTGTTTCTTGCTCCAAGGCCGAGGCGGAATATGCCAGCCTGTCGGACACGGCCAATGATTTGATTTGGTTCGATGCTCTCATAACGAGCATCTGGGCACCTCCTCCTCTGCCCATCCAAATTCAAGAGGATAATACGGCTGCAATTGCAATCTCGGGGGCATATGCAGTGGGCTCTAGGTCCCGCCACATAGACATACGCTATAAAAATGTCAAGCAGCTTGCCAAAATGGGGTTTATACATGTTGAGCATTGTAACACAACTGACCAGATAGCTGATCTGTTCACCAAACCTGTTCCCATTGACCGGCACAACCTTCTGTGTAAGCGTTTGTGTTTGGTCTTCTGAACATGTATATGGATGTCTATGACACCTGCTCGCCCCCTCACACACATTCACTGGTCCCTGTCATTGGCTGGCAAGAAGGGGAATTGTTAGATGTTTTTGTGCCAGCCATGGCAGTTCCCCAAAAAGGTCATCAGATGGTGGGTCAGGGGTCCCCGGCCCCTGCAGCTCCATTGGCGAGAGTTTTGTGGTAAGGGAGGGGCTGAGGCCCCCCATAAATACCTCTGCTCTGGGGCTGCTATTCTCTCTAGTTTTTTTTTTTGTTCTTTCTTCTACTTGCTTGCTCATCCACGAGCGCAATCCAGGCATGGATGCCTCCATGCCAGGGAACTCTTTCTATTTACTCTAACATTGAATAAAGCTATAAATGATTGCATCCCTGCGTGCTGCTTTTACTTGGAAGCACCTTAACGAACCATCGGCTTTGTGAGACCATCTCACATGATCCTCTTCCTCTACCATCCAAAGAAAAAAGTTATCAGTAAGACAACCCAAAGGGATTTCCCAAAGGGACCAAATTTCTCTGGTCTGTCATTCCTGTTGAGCTCTTACAGCAAACTTCTGTTATCTCTCCCTCTTCACTCCTTCAAGTGACCTCACTTCCCAGAATCTGGTTGCCTTCTGTTTTTCTTTTAGCCTCTGCTTATTTGTAAAACTTTTCTCCCATCTTTTTGAAGCACTTTGCCATTTTTATTACAGATTAGTGGCATTGAATAGGATAGGAATTGTGCTGTGGAAGAGGATGGGCAGCTTCTAGTGGTTTGGGATCAGTGCCCCATGATTTAGAATTTTTAAATTCCTTAATAATTATAACATGGCTTCATGCTTTTTATGGAATAACATTTTTAACTTGTGGTAAATGTGGTTTTTAGTTATGGTCCATTTTTGGGGTGTTATTTTTAAATATGAAAAACTGGAATAGAAATGTTAATAAATAAATGAGGAAATAAGGAAGGAGTCAACAGCTACTAGTTTGTCACCTGGGTTCTGCATTTACTAACAATATAGGGCAGCTTCTGCTCCTGGCCATTGCTGATGATCATCCATTGGTCTCTTTCTAGGCAGATTTCTCATGCAGCAATGGAAGTGTTCCAGTTCTGATATTTGGGAAAGAATAAAGGAAATGGGTATTTTTTGTCTTGGGAAATATTGCAGGGCTGCAATAGAGAAGATGCACATGAATTGTTTTCTAAAATATAGAATACGAAATTTGGAGAAATAATTTGTTAGCCCAATGAAGTAGACCAGAATCACAGAGTTGGAAGGGACCTTGGAGGTCTTCTAGTCCAACTCCCTGCCTTAAGAAGGAAACCCTATACCATTTCAGACAGGTGGCTGTCTCCAGTGATGGAGCACCCACAACTTCTGGAGGCAAGCCATTCCACTGATTAATTGTTCAAACTGTTGGGAAATTTCTACTTAGTTCCAGGTTCTCTCCTTAATTAGTTTCCATCCATTGCTACTTGTCCTGCCTTCAGGTGCTTTGGAGAATAATATTGGAACACTGTTATCATCCCTACTCCTTCTTTTCACTAGACATACCCAGTTCCTGCAACAATTCTGTAATGTATTGGCCTTATATGCTTAAATCTATTGCTTTTTGTCTAACTGCTTGCTTAATAGCTGACCTACTTTTGTATGTTATGTAATGGTTGCTGGCTGAGCTAGACTTGCTGTCTCCAATATGTTAAGTAGGTTTGGGGCAGGAAACTGCTACTTTAAATCTATTGGTTGTCACCTAGAGGCCAACTGTATAAATAGTTGCTTCTGTTCTGTTCTGACTCTGAATAAACTGTTGCTGTTTGAACACTTTGTCTCGCTTAATGCCTTCAAGAACCGAATACTTAACACATTCTTTATATGTTTTATCTTTCAGTCCCCTAATCATCTTTGTTTCTCTTCTCTGCACTCTTTCTAGGGTCTCAACATCTTTTTTTAAAACTAGATTTGGTCAGGCTACTTTCATAAGGAGTAATAACAGAATTTTGCAAGTCTGACATCGCTTCCTCCTCCTTCCCTTTTGTGTCCTTCTCATCAGAAGGACACAAAAGGGTAAAGTAAGGCGGGGCTCAAGACTTTGATTGCACCTCTTCTTTCTGCCCTCAAGGCAACTTCCTCTGCTTTTGGCACAATTTTAAGTGACAGGAAATGAAGTCTTTGGTTGAACATTCCACAATGTGACCAGTCTTCTAGAAGTATTCTGGACAACTTTTACTGGAAGAGTTCACATATTAGAATGACAGCTGCTGGAGATTTTAATTTAGAACATAGAGCATAGAAAAACAAATTGGAAAGGACCTTGGAGGTCTTCTAGTCCAACCCCCTGCCCAAGGCAGGAGAACATCATCATCATCATTGTTGTTGTTGTTGTTGTTGTTATATTATTGTTGTTGTTGTTGTTGTTGTTGTTTTTATTATTATTATTATTATTATACCATTCTGGACAAATGTTGTGCAATTTCTTCTTAAAATCCTTCAGTCATGGAGCACCACCGATTAATTGTTCTGTCAGGAAATTTCTCCTTGCTTACTAGCTTGGATCTCTTCAGTGAACTTCCGGGTATTATTTCTTGTCCTGCCCCTCAGGTGCTTTGGAAAATAGCCTGAGCCCTTCTTCTCTTTGACTGCCCTTCAAGCATTGGAAGATTCCTGCATTAGAAGGAGTAATAAAAATAGTTTTCTGCATCAGAAGGGGATTGGAGTCCAGGGTCTCAGAGCCCTGCTTGTATAATTAGCACAACCTTGGGTGTGTCCACAATAGGCACAGAGCAGATAATGAATACAGAAAACCTTGTGGAAATCAGTTGGATGGTCTCCAGCTCTGGACTTCAAACAGATGGTGGGAGACCAATAAGGAAGTCATTGGTAATTGCCTGACAGGTGTGAATGAGTCTAGTTTCCTGCACTTCTCATTCCTCTCTCCCAAAGCTGTGATCAGCTGTGGCTTCTGGCAAGGCTATCTAAAATACCTGACCGGTTCACCTGGGAAGATGCTTCCATGGAAGGAAAGAGTGGGATTGCTTCATCAGAAGGACACAAAAGGGCTGGCATTAAGAAAAGTGCAAGCAGGCAAGAGACACTGAGGAGGTTTGGACTTGAAAACATCAAGTCTGTCCTTTTTGAAGCACATGGTGAATCAGCTCAGCATTGACTTCAGTCTGCAGAAGGGCCCAGAAATCCTCATGTTCTCCTCTTGCTTTCTTGCCTTGCACTAAGTAGTAAGACTCCTTTCCTGCTACTGCCTTGATCTGAAGCCTTTGTAGGCCATCTGCTTGAAGAAATTGACCATGGCAATCAGGAACTCATCTTAGGCAGCCTGTCAAAGAAAGCAACTTCAGACTGACTTCGGTCATGAACTGTTCCTTTGCCAAGAAGGAAAAATCTGTTGTCAATCCAGTGAAGGAGTCAAGCAGGATTATTCCTGGGTGGGATGAGCAGTTTGCTGAAAGAAACCTCATGCATAAATTCTCCTTCAACACAAGCTTAACTTGTGGGGACTTCACAAACATGTCCATGTTGTTTCTTGGCAAAAGTATGGAAGTGGTTGGCTTTGGCTATCTCCAGCATGTTTTCTGCACTTTCCAGTACAACCTTCAAGCCTGGGTTTCAGTCCTGGTCTCCATCTTAGACCCAACCAGGCCCCACTTGGAAATCAGCCAAGGTCAGCTAAGTCTTGCCTCACTCAGTTCCTGGTGAGGTGAGGCTTATTTAAATGGTGCTGAGGTCACTTTTTTTCTTCCATTTCACCCTGTGAGGATGTGGGCACTTCTTTTTTTAATGTGATCATGTTTTCAAAGTTCTCCGAATTGGGTTTATGAGTTGGTTTACGTTTGAGTGCCATAAGGAGACCAAAGGACATCTTACCTCATCCAGTATGAGCAATGTCCCATCAATTATGGGCTGTCAGCAACTCTGGAGTTAGAAGAATTTTTGGGAATGGGACTCTTGAAATTGAGACTAACTGCCTGTGTGAATAGGAAGGCCTTCTGAAGCAGTGAGGTGGGGGCAGGGCAGAACCAAATAATACCATCTGACTTCCCAAGCATTCTCCAGGGGATCTAGGACAAATTGCTGAAGCCAACTTACCATGGCCACCTCGCCATAACCACATTGCCATGGCCGTGTTACCATGGCCAACTTGCCAAGGGACAATTCGCTGCATCCAACTTGCTGCCGGACAACTTACTGTGGACAATTCCATGCCAAATAATGTGATATTAATAAAACTTTTTTAAAAAAGATTTCTTTAACTGGCAAAACGAAAGCTTTGGAAAGAGGGAGAAATATGGATCAAAGAAAGAGAACATAATCAGAGGGAAATGTTTAATCGGGCCTCAACCTCAGGTTACTCATAAATGCTCAACCACCTACAGCAGATCCCTACAGCTTCCACCATACCTCTAAATTAATGTGTGTGTGTGTGTGTGTATCAAAGATTATCAGTTCTTCTAAGTATGGCATTCTTATATGATGTCATCCAAGATCTTGGGGGTGAGTTAGTTCAAACTGCATGAGATCTGACAATCCTGCAAGATTGATCCATATTTCTCCCTCTTTCCAAAGCTTTCGTTTCACCAGTTAGAGAAATCTTTTTTTAAAAAAGAAGTTTTATTAATTTTTAATAATAATAACATAGTTCAAACTGCATGAGATCTGACAATCCTGCAAGATTTTAGACATTAAAAAATAATTTAAAATAGATATTTTTAATTTTCACAGCCAGTGTCTGAATAGATTGCTGATCTCTAAACTCAACTTAGTTCTAAACTACTTTCTGCAGTTACTTTTTTACCAAAATCTAAGTAAGTACATGATCTAGAGTCTCTTGGGCTATAGTTGTGTCTGATAAGCGGTTGCAAAAGGTGATCACATGACCCTGGGACACTGGCCATCATAAATATGAATTGGTTGCCAAGCATCCAAATGTAAATCAAATGACCCTGGGGATGCTGCAATGGTCATAAGTGTGAAAAATGGTCATAAGTCACTTTTTTCAGTGCCGTTGTAACTTTGAACAGTCACTAAGCAAAATGTTGTAAGTCAAGGACTATCAGTACTTTATCACTTTTTCCCTTTTTTTTTTGGTCATCAAATTTTTGACACCTTGGTGGTACTCCAATATTGCCATATTCTAAAAGTGGTATAATCGGTGAAAAGGTTGAAAAGACCTGCATTAGGCTAGGAATCAGCAAGCAGACAGGAAGCTAGTTGTAGTGCTGTACTCAGATCCACCACTAGATGTTATTCAAAATCCATTTTCCACTCTTAAAACGGATTGATTTCTTAAGTTTCACCTCAATGTGTGTTTTTTTTCCCAAACAGAAAATCCTAACAATTATCTCAGTTCTCAAATTTCAAAACTGTGGCTTTATGTTACTTCCACTTCAATATTGTGTATTTCTTTCCCCCATAGAAATTAAAACGCCACTTCCGTTCACATTCGGACGTTTTTAGCTTTTTGGGAGCCCTTCCCAGGAAATTCAGTTGTAAAAAGGTAAAGAAAGGATCAATATTCTCACCTAGTTCCAAACATGCTGTTTACGATATGTTAATTCATGCTTTTCTTCTTCGGTTGTCAGCAGCTAATGGCTGGCCATAGGAATTTAGCCAGTTTTTCCCCTGCAGGTTTGGAGGGCTTTTCTTGGATCAAACAGAAAGACCACTGTCTATCTGTGATCAACGAGACACCCCTCCTTCTTCATTGCCTCTTTGGGGCGACTTTAGACCCTTTTTAGGGCCTCTTTTTAGGGCAAAATTGGGTGTGGAAGGCAGAGCCCTGCCTTTCTCCATCCATCTAGCTGCGACACAAAAGCAGAAGTCTACCAGTTAGAGAAATCTTACTTGGAGCCCAACCAGTGGGTCCTTTGATCCAGCTGGAACAATGCAGCCAAATCAGGAAAAGTTCCACTGATGGAAGTTTTAGTCAACACCTGGGAAGAACATGACATGTGGTTTTGAGGGAACCAGCTGGGCATTCATTTTCCAAAATGTGAAATGTAACTTTTAAGCCTCTGAAGTTCCATCAAAGTTACTAAAATGAGTTAGTGGCTCACATGAAGTCTCACAATCCACAAGAGCAGAGTGAGCCCCGGTCACATACTTGTCCTGGAGTTGAGGGGCACCATCTGAAGCTCCAGGCCACCCTGAAACCTCTGGGTGAAACTGCAAGAGGTCTCCAGTAGGTGCAATCAAGTTATCATGCTGAATATGACAGTGTATATAATACTATTTAAAGTAGAACTAGAGACCAACCTTCTTAACTATATCATCTTTCAATTCCACCTAAATGTAAATACAATTGCATAAGTGTTGTCCTGGCTACATTTATTACCCTGCAACCCGGTTTACGCAGACTGGAAAATACTGTCCATCTTCTCCAACAGGATAAAGACAAACAGCCATCTGTCCAATGTAGAATTGGGTTGAAATTTTTGGATCAGCTGGACTGTGCCACAAAGAAAGAAGGAAAGAAACACACTCAAAAATAGGAGTGCTAGAACAAGGAATTGGAAGGCCAACTCCTTTAGGAGGTAGTCAAGGATTTTCTGCCCGTTGTCGCTAGGATAGGAAAGGAATCTCCCACGTGCTTATTGTATTGCAAGGCAAATCCAATTTTCTCTTGGAGTTGGGCCATTCTTAAAGCTTAGAGTGGAGTGGAACAATTTGCCATGGCCAACTTGCCACAGGACAACTCATTGTATAACTCAATGGAATAAATGTCCATCGCTGTTTCTTTGACATTATTTCCATTGACAAAAATGGAAATAGTGTTGAAGAAACAGTGATGGATAACATTTATCGCGTTA
>JAKJMR010018254.1:669394-759146 GCA_024449315.1 Daboia siamensis | reverse complement strand
TGGGCTTTTGCCTGTGGTTGTGCAAGGGGTCGAGTGGTGGGCCAGAAGGAACTGAGCCAATTGTTGGTGCCAATTTATGGCAATGATGCGTTGTAAGGCGTCCTTGGTTGTCTGGAACATGACTTCAGCCAGGCCGTTAGTGGATGGCCAGAAAGGAGCCGAGGTGATATGTTTAATCAAGTTGGCCCTGGTGAAATTCTGGAAATCAGCAGAAGTGAATTGAGGTCCATTGTCTGAAACTATAATATCGGGGAGACCGTGCGTGGTGAAGAGTCCCCTAAGCACTTGTCCTGTGCTGGATGTAGTCAGGCTTCTAACTGGGATGACCTCTAGCCACCTGGAATAGCTGTCAACTATGATAAGGAACAGTTGCCCCTGGAAGGGTCCTGCAAAATCTATGTGGATCCTTGACCAGGGTTTGCGGGCTGACTCTCACTTGTGTAGGGGTGCGTGTGGTGGCCCTGGTCTGGATTGTTGGCATGGCTGGCATCCGGCAACATGCTCCTCTATGTGTTTATCCAACTCCGGCCACCAAAGGTAGCTGCGAGCTAAGGCCTTTATTTTTACCATCCCTGGGTGTCCCTCATGCAGGGCTAAGAGGGCTCTTTGCCTGTGTTTTTCAGGGATGACTACTCGGCTTCCCCTTGGTGGGTGGATAATTCATTTCTCCTATTAAAGTAGGCCTGGAATTCAGGCCCAGGGCTATGGGCCTGCCAGCCAGAAGTTACCCAACCCAGTATCCTGCTGAGGAGCCTGTCTGTGGTTGTTGCAGAGGCTATGTCCTTCACTCGCAGGGGGCAATCTGGCAATTCTTCGATGGCCAAGATCTGTCCCCCTGGAGCTGGGGCTGGATCATTGTCTGCTAAAGGCAGTCTGCTAAGCCCATCAGCATGACACATGTCTTTGCCAGGCTTGTGAAGTAATTTGAACGTATATGCTGATAAAAAAGTGGACCAGCGCAGAACCCTAGGGGACAGAATTTGGGGGGGGTTGTTTGTCCATAGTGAAAAGCCCAGCAAGGGCTTGTGATCTGTAAAGATCGTAAATTCTCTGCCATATAGGTAATTGTGGAATTTTTTAACCCCTGCAACAATAGCTAACGCTTCTTTATCTATTTGGGCATAATTCCTCTCTGCCCTTGTTAATGTCCGTGAGTAATATGCTATTGGGTTCTGGACCCCTCCTTCCTCCAGATGGCTTAGCCAACTTCATAAGGGGATGCGTCACATGCGATACAAATAGGTTTATGCTCATTATAATGGGTGATGGTAGAATTGCTGGATAGCAGCTCTTTTAGGTTCCTGAAACAGTTTTCATGGAGTGTGGTCCACTCCCACAGGGCATTTTTATTTAGTAATCTATGTAAAGGTTTCTGGGGAAGGAAGGTATGGTAGAAATTTAAGAGCCCCAAGAAGGCTTGAAGCTCTGCTTTATTTTTTGGAGTAGGGGCTCTTTTAATAGCTCTTACCTTGGATTCTGTTGGCTGGATCCCCTGTGCATCTATCCTGTAGCCCAGGAATTCTGTGGATGTCACCCCAATTTAACATTTTTCCCTTTTTAGTTTTAACCCAGCAGTACGAAATCTGCTAAGTACTGTTTGTAGTCTCTCTGCTAGTGTCTCTTCATTTTCCCCAGCTATTAGGATGTCATCAAAGTAAGGACACACCCCTGGAATGCCTTTCAAAGTTCACTCCATGACTTCCTGGAAAATCCCAGGCGCAGCAGAAATGCCAAACTGCAGTCTGTGAACTTTGAAAGGCCCGCGGTGTGTAACTATCATTTGCACATCTGCCTTCTCCCTGGTAACAGGGAGCTGCAAGTAAGCATGTGCGAGATCTAGCTTGGAGAAGATGGTGCCGGACTGAATGGCGGAGAGGACATGCTTCACTGAAGGAACAGGGTAAGCATGTGGGTTGAGAGCACGGTTGAGGGTGGCTTTGTAGTCAGCGCATATGCGCACGTCCCCCTTAGGTTTCATGGGGATAACTATAGGGGTTTCCCAGGTCCCTCCTTCCACAGTTTCTAGTACCCCTAGTTTTACTAAGCACTCCAGTTCGTCCTTGATTTTTTGTTTGAGGGCGAAGGGAACTCTTCTGGCCTTAATTCTAACAGGAAGGACATCAGGTTTAAATTTTAGGGAGATTGGGGGCCCCATGTATCTTCCTAGGGAGCCAAAATTGTTTGCAGACGGATTCGAAGTTTTTGGCCTGGGTAATGTGGACTCCCCCTAACCAAATACCCAAGGCCTCGAACCAGTTGAGTCCCACTAAGCTGGCCCCCTTTCCCTGGGTGACTAGTACTTCAAGTGGGCCCTGGAATCCCTTGAATCTAACGTTTAGGGTGGCTATTCCCCTAAGCTTAATTGGGGCCTGTTGGAAGTCAGCCAATCTCATTTTAATAGATTTTAGGGGAATTTGCTCTTTGCTAAGGCCACAGATTGTGTTATAGGTCTCCATAGAAATTATAGAGACCAAGGAGCCTGAATCCACCTCCATTTCGCAGGGAATTCCCTGTAAATGGACTTTGATTCTAATTTTGGGCCTTAGCAACTGATGGACATTTAAATGGTTATCAGGTGTTCCTCTCCAGTTAGTAGTCTGAACTAAGGGCCAGGGGGGCTCTGTGCATGGGGTGTAGGGGTTTGTCGTACCTGGTAGGGCTGAATCCAGGTTATTGATGTTCCCTCAGTTCCGGCTATGACAGACGGTGCGGATGTGCCCGGTTTTGCCGCACTCATGGCATTTGGCATTTCTGAATTTGCAGGATGCCCGTGCGTGGGCTGCTCCACAGCTGGCGCATCTCTGACCATTGATCGGTGTGTGGGGGTTTTGGTAGGACGATGCCGGCGGTTTGTTTGGAGGCCTTGCGGCACCTAGCTGTGACAGAGGTTTCTTGTAGCTTTGTTGAATTACATCGATTCCGATGTCGGGGTCTGTTATTTCTTCTTTGTTGTCAGCTGAGTTACAAAGATGTATTGACCCCTGGGGTCCATTGGAGGGCTGGTCTAGGTTTTCTTCACAAGTCATTTCGTACGACCGGATCTCACTGACGACCTCAGCGTGGCTCATAGTTGGTTTGGCAACTATTTTCCTTTGGAGCTGCTTGTCGAGGAGTCCTAGAATGATCTGGTCCTGGATCCTATCTTCTAAGTCCGGGAAATGGCACCAGCGAGCAGCATGTCTGACAGCAGCAACGAAGTCTGTTGCGGCTTCACCTGGCTGCTGAGTCCGCTGGGCGAACCTCAGTCGCCAGTATAGCTCTGAACGAGCTGGTATGAAATGCTTGTTCAATAGGTCAGTCAGGACCGCATAAGAGACAGTGTTGACTGGGTCTGGGTTGCAAAGGCCGGTAGCGACATCATAGACGGCAGGTCCACTGAGGCATAGTAACGCTGCAGCCTTCAGGCAGTCTTCAGTAATTTTGTTGAATAGAAGGTACCCTTCTACCTGCCCCAAGTGTGATTCCCATCGCTCGGGGTATTTGATGTCAAATTCTCTTATTTGTCCCAACGATGTCATGCTGTCCTGGTGCCTGCTGCTTCACGGGTCTATTTTCCCCAGTGACTTCAGCTCAGTGACGGTCAGCTCGTGACTTCGCTCCATATTTGGCTCCGTGAAGCAGTACCACCTTCGTCGCCAGATGTATTGTTGCGGCAGGTTCCCGGTCGAAAAAAAGGACAGCAGGCTTGAGTGAGATCAGCTGTTTATTCATCTCCTCAGAAACAATGTTAGCGCATTTTAAACCCCCTTATATAGTCCCGCTGGCAGACTCCTGGCCAATCCCTGTTCGGGAATTCTCCCGCTGCTTCCACTCAACCAATCCCTGCTGACCACATGTGGAGCTGTCAGGTCGCAGCTGTTATCGGTAGCTGTCAGCGGTAACCACATGTGGAGCTGTCAGCGGTAGCCGCGTGTGGAGCTGTCAGCTGTCAAAGAACTGTCAAACCTGCGAACTTATGTTTATAACTATTAAATCCCTTTAACAACATATATTACACCATCCTTCCGGTTGTCCTCCCACCAGCTCCTGGTCTCCAGGCTTCTGCACCACCCCCAGCTGTTGCAAGGCTTCTATTAGCTGGGGCAAGCTCAGAGGTTGTTGGCATTTCACTTGTGGGGGCTTCCCAACCTCCCATTGCTGAAGAGGCCCCAGGCTGGAGTCCTCTGTCTCTATGGGTCTGGAGGGCTTGGCAGGGAACTCCTGGGTCTGGCAGGCAGTCTGATCTGCAGACAGGATTTTCACTCACCCAGCTGGCCTGGCTGCTCCCCACCAGTCTGGGGAATACGATGTGCAGGATTCTCTCTGTTGTCATCCCACCTCCTCTGCCTTTGAAGACCTTGGGGATGGCAAGGCTGCTCCGAGGCACCTGGAGTCTCTGCTGGGCCTAATCCACTCTGATGACCAGACCAATTCTCCTGGTTGTTTGGGTCTAGCTCCCAGCTGGGAGGATTGCTGAAACTCTTTTCCTGCCGGCTTCTTCGCTGGCCCTTCCCTCACTGGGGTGGCTGCTGGTGCTGGGGAGCTGGCCTCAGGCAATTTTTCTCCTTCCATTATGTGATCTTCCCCCACTCTTTGCCAGACTGCCTCCCAAACTTGGAGACAGCGACGGGAGGTCGGGACTCCCTAATTAGTTTAGAAAGTAGTGTGGATTCCAGCTTGATGTCAAGTTTCCAACGTATGGGCTTTTCAAGTGACTCTGAGGCATTGTTTACCTTAAAAGTCCTTTATTAGCCTAATACACCAGCAAATGCTTGCTCAAAGGAAGCTGGAATCTGAAATCTCTGCCCTTGCACAATATATTAAAACACAATTCTCCACCTTTCTAATTTTGTCATTAATCATATTCTCTAATTAATTTAAATAATCAGTTTCCCTTCCATTAGAAAACCCACCAAGGTTTATCTTCTTTAGTTAGAGATGGCCTTGAAGGTACAATCCTCCTCTTCCCACCTCCCAACTTTAAACTGAATCTCTTAAAGCAATACACATTTAACATATGAAATGGCTACTTCTTCATCTTTTGTCAAGCAATAACATTCGATGTTAGCAGCGTTGACACAGGGGCCCCCACAGCAGTCTTGGCCCATTCAATGAATCCCCTCGCTAGATTTTTATCCACATATCGCTGCTTCTTCTCCATTTGGAGGGAGGACATAGCTTACATTCTTGGTCGTGGGAGTTTGGCTCCTGGCAACAGTTCAATGGAACAATCATTGGGTCAGTGAGGAGGCAGGGTATCACATTCTTTCTCACTAAATGCCACTGCTAGGTCCTGGTACTCACTGGGGATGAGTGGCTCGCCTGGTGGTGGTGAAGCCACCATGTGCACTCACTCATTGGGTGAGCTAAAGTTTCCTGTTTCCTGTAACATCTGTTGAATCAGTGGGGGGCTTGGGCCCTATAGGTAGCCTCACAGTTCTCATTCCTTTCTCTCACCAGATAAATGGCTTCCATTTGTCCAACCAGGCTAATCCTAAGCCACCAGGAAGCGAATAAACTCTCAGTGCTCACCTATTTCTAGGTGTAGGGGCTCTGTTAATTGTGTGATTAAAATCCCTCCCATCAGGGAGCCATTGGCTTGCTCAAACCTCACAGGTTTGAAGAGCAGTTTTGCTCGTATGCCCAATTTCATGGCAAATGGCAAGCTAATGATGCATTGGAAGCATCCAAAATCAACTAGCACCTGTGCCCCCTACTTAGGGATTATGAATTTGGCAGGTAGTGAAAAAGGTGGGATATGTCGGCTCACCATCGGGTCATTCTCTCCTTCATCATCCCTGTCAAAAGATGGTAGAGTGTGGGTGGAGCCAGCCTGAGTCCCGGCGTCCTCCTGTGTGGGGGATGTGACTTGAGCAACAGGTTCCTGTGTGATCTGGTTGGATTTCCCTCTCGTCAGTTGCTGGGCAGGTTTCTTTCTTACTGCTGGTCCTGGTCTTGATCTATTCTGTTTTTGGGGGTAGGGGACTGGGCAATTCGCTGCTCAATGTCCCTGCTCTCTGCATCGGAAACACTTGGTTGCTGGGCCTGCAGGTGGCCTGCGTCTTTCAGCAGCTGGAGCAGTTTGAGATTCTCGGGGTGGTGGTTGCTGTTTGGGTTGCTCTGGCTCGGCTCGGCTTCAGGTGGGGGAGGTTTCTTATAGCAGGCGAGCTGAACTTCTAGTCTTACCGCCGTCTGGTACCATTCTTGCAGCTGATCAGGTACTGCTTGATAGATACAGGCCAGAGAGAGGTGATCGTCTAAACCTTCTTTGAAGCGGTGGACTAGGGACTTTTCAAGCCACCTCTCTATGTGACCAGCTATCTTGCGAAACTCTCTTACATACTCCAGAGCAGGCCTGCAAGCTTGTTTGATCTTATGGATTTGTTCTTCTGCTTTGAGGGCAATGGACTGGTCCTCAAATCTTTCTTTTAGTCCTAGGAGGAAGAGTGGGGGTCCTCCAATTCAGGGGCTTTCTCATTCAGCCTTTTGGATGCCTCTCTCTCTAAGCTAGACGCAATCACATAGACCATAGTGGCTGGGTCTGGGTAGTGATAGGCCCAGCGGTTCAAATGAAAGCGTACTTGGTTGAGAAAAAAAAACAGCTTCTCTGGATCCCCATCAAAGTTTGCTTGGCTGGGGACCCACTGTGGCTGTTGCAACCCCAGTTCCTGTTGGCCCCATCCTGCCTGTCACTGCATGCCCAGGGGTTGCACATTTGGGGGCTGTGACCAGCCTCCTTGCTGTAATCGTCTTCCCACCAGCTGTTGATCTCCTGGCCTCTGCGCCACCCCAAGCTGTTGGAAGGCCTCTATTAGCTGCAGCAAGCTCAGAGGTTGCTGTCTGTCCACCTGCAGAGGCTGCCAAACTCCCCATTGCTGCAGGGGCCTCAGGCTGGGATTCTCTCTCTCTGTGGGGCTGGAGGCCCTGGCAGGGGATTTCAGGGGCTGGAAGGCTGTCGGATCTGCAAGGGAGGGGCTGGAGGCTTATCTTAGCAGGAGTTGATTTCTGCTTCTCTGCTCTAGCCTCACTACTCTTTCCACTGTCTGGCTACAAGCTGCAGAGAGGCATTTCCACTCACCCGAGTCCTCAGTGGCAGACATCCTGGTGGCTCTCCCCCAGTCTGCATTTGAAGCCTTTGAGGGCGGTAAGGCAGTCTTGAAGTTTCTTGAGTCTCCACTGCGTTGGTCCCAATCTGAAGACCAGATCAGCTCTCCTAGCTGCTTAGGTTTTGCCTCTAGGTGGGAGTCCTTCAAAAGCTCTTCCTCCCTGGCTTGCTGTCTGTTGCTTCCCCCCCTGGGGCAGCAGCTGCTGCCGGGTTGCTGGCTTCAAGCATTTTCTCTTTTCCCATGATGAAATCTTCTCCTGAATCTTTGCCAGCTTCTCTCAAGTCTAGGGACAGTGACTGGGGCTTAGGACCCCTAGATAATTTGAAAATGTGTAGATTTCGGCTTAAGGTCATGGTTCTGACAAATGAAACTCTTCAAAGAACTTCAAGGCATTGTTTACCTTAAAGAATCTTTTATAGAATAGCTGTCAGAATCCTTTTATATTTCATTTCTAACTCCCTATCAGTGCAAACCTAAATCTCACCCCCCTTACTGGATTCTGCCATTCCAAGGAGGAAAGAGAAGACAGGGGTGCTAATTGCCCCTCTCTATCCCTTAGATGTAATGTTTGTTTATTCAGCCTGCCTGGTGGCCATAACAAAAGACTGAACTACAAAGAAAGGGGGTGGGGAGGGAATTCTGGTTTGCATCTCCAAATGGAATGTGAAAGGGAGGAAATAATGTTGCAAATGTACTGGTGATTCTTTTTTCCCCACGAGGGGTTTGACACCTGAGACTCAACTGATCCAGGACTGACCAAATGGACTGAGGGGTGGGGTTATTACTCAGGAACACTTTAAAAGTATCGATCTGTGAAACAGCTTCAGATCCTGTCTATACTATCCGCTGTCATCTATGTTTTAGTAAAAGTTCCTGCTTGGACAAACTTGTCTCCAAGAGTTCTTTCCTATGATATGGATTGGAGTGGGTTCTGACATTACCATAGCTTTAGCACATACATATTTGAAGCCGAAATCTGAATTCCCCTCCCCTAAACACATAGTATCAAAGCACAATTCCCACCTCTAATTTGCAGTCATAAATCACATTCTTCAATTAGTTTGAAATGCAAGTTTTCCCTCCTGTTTCCAACCTGCCATTTCTTATCATCTCTTATTTCAAAAGCCCCAGAATTGTTTTTTTTAATTGAAAAGATTTACAAAATTTTAATAATAAAATCCCCCCTCTCCCCATCAACCCTCCCCCCTTCCCTCCCCCCCCCGACTTCCCAAAGCAGAATACAGGGTATTACATATAGCAATCTTATGCAAACATATGCTAAATATCTATTACAACTTTAACAATTCCACCCTTTAACTCCCTTATAACAAAACTAAAGTAATTATAATAACACTTCTATAATTGTTAAGAATTATTCATATGCTATTTGAAAGTTTTTAGTCCCATATTTGCTTTGAATATAATCAGTCCATCTTTTCCATTCCAAAATATATTTTTCTTGTGACTGTTCTTTCAAATATGCTGAAACCTTTGCCATTTCAGCTACGTCCATTACTTTAAGTATCCATTGTTCTATTGTAGGTAAATCTTCTTTCTTCCAATGTTGTTCCACCAACAGTCTGGCTGCCGTTATTAAGTGTAACATTAATTTAGTTTCTATAACAGTACAATCAGAAATAATCTCCAATAAGAATAGCTGCGGAGTAAATCTTATTTTTTTCTTAAAAGCTTTCTGAAAAATCCACCATATTTTTATCCAAAAGGCTTTAACATTTTTACATGTCCACCATATATGATAATAAGTTGCCTCTTCATTACCACATCTCCAACACTTAGGTCAGACATGTCAAACACAAGGCCCGGGGGCTGGATCTGGCCCGCGAAGTGGTTTCATGTGGCCCACAAAGCCATCCTGGAAACAGTGAGGGAACGGCCCCCACTGCCTTGGCACTGCCCAGAGACCCTCCTCCTGCCAGAGACCCTCAGATCTGTCCCACTCCTGGCCAGGCCCCCATAGGTACCCTTGATGCAAATGATGTAGAGCTGGCCATGCCCACCCAGTAGGCCATACACACTCTATCCATGCCCACCCAGTAGGCCATGCCCACCCTGGTCATACCCACCCGGCCCCTTGAGGGCAACCGCAATGCTGATGCGGCCCTCAATGAAATTGAGTTTGACACCCCTGACTTAGATGGTTGATTTGGATACATACATGCTAACTTTTTAGGATCTAAATGCCATCTATAAAACATCTTATAAAAATTCTCTCTTAGGTTTTGTGCTTGTGTAAATTTTACATTTCTAACCCAAATTTTTTCCCAAGTATCCATCATTATGGCCTCTTGAATATTCTGAGCCCATTTTATCCATCATTATGGGCTCTTGAATATTCTGAGCCCATTTTATCATACAATCTTTAACTAACTCCGATTCTGAATTTTATATTATATGAATTTTATAATATGAATTTTATATGCAATTGACTTTGATCACTAATTTGCTTTATCAAATTTTCATCAACTTTTATTATACCAATTTTCTGATCTTCTTTCCATCTAGCTTGTAATTGTATAAACTGAAACCATGTCTGTACTATCTTTTCTTCCTTTAAAACATTTAAAGGTTTTAGTTTCAAAATATTCCCCTGTATTTAAAAAGATTAATCAAGTCAAAATGTTTATAGTCTTGCTGTTCTCTTCTTAAAATTCTTTTAGGTTCTTATAATTTTCTTTTTTTTTTATTTAAAGAGTTTTACAAAAAAATTTTTTACAATACATATCCCCAAAACCCACCCGCTCCAGACCACTCCCCCCACTTCCCAGAGCTGAATACAGGGTTATAGATATAATAATCATATTCTAACTAAAATTATCCATTATAAAATTAACCAAATTCATAATGTGCTTTAACTCCCCTTTAACATAGATACATTCAAATTATTAAAAACATAATAATAATAACTTAAACAAAAATATAATCAATACTAATACTAAAATTAATAATCTAAAATCTACTCATAAGCTAAATGGAACTTTTTAGTCCCATATTTATTCTGAATATAATCTATCCATCTCCTCCAAACTGAAATATATCTTTCTTCTAAGTAATCCTTCAAATAAGCAGAAATCTTAGACATTTCTGCAAGATTCGATACCTTAAGTACCCATTCTTCTATAGTAGGCAAACTATCCTTCTTCCAATATTGTCCCATCAGTAACCGTGCTGCTGTTATCAAGTTCAACATCAAATTGATTTCTTTAGTATCACAATCTACAACAATACCCAATAAAAACAATTGTGGAGAAAACTTTTATCTTTCTCTTAAAAATCTTTTGAATGTTCCACCAATTTTAATCCAAAAAGCTTTTATATTTCTACAAGTCCACCACATATGAAAATAAGTAGCATCTAAACTACCACATCTCCAGCATTTAGACTGTAGGTTAGAAACTTTTTGGGATCCAAATGCCATCTATAAAACATTTTATAAAAATTTTCTCTTAAATTTTGAGCCTGAGTAAATTTAACATTTCTGACCCAGATTACCTCCCAAGTATCCAACAGAATTGGTTCCTGTATGTTTTGTGTCCACTTTATCATACAATCTTTAACTAATTCCGTTTCCGAGTCCAGTTCAATTAAAACATTATATATCCTCTTTATGTGCGCACGATTTAAATCTCTAATTTGTTTTACTAAGTTTTCATCTGTAATTGTGATGCCAACCTTCTGATCTAGCTTCCACCTAGCTTTCAGTTGGGTGTATTGGAACCAAGAGTAACTTATGTTTTCTTGTTTTAACTCATCTAATGATTTAAATTGCCAATTATTCCCTTCCAATCTAAGTAATTCCTTATAGGAAAACATATCTAAACTCACTCCCATAGATACACCTTCTATCGCATGTCCGGGAATTCCCCAAATCGGTATTTTTTTTTTATTATTAAAGAGTTTTACAAAAACAAAATTTTACAACATATCCCCAAATCCCCCCCACCCCAAACCCACCCACTTCTCCCCCCCACTTCCCAGAGCTAAATACAGGATTATAGTTATAATAATCACATTCTAAATAAAAATTATGCATAATATACAATTAACCAAATTCATAATGTGCTTTAACTCCCCTTTAACATAGATACATTCAAATTATTAAAAACATAATAATAATAACTTAAACAAAAATATAATCAATACTAATACTAAAATTAATAACAATCTAAAATCTACTCATAAGCTAAATGGAACTTTTTAGTCCCATATTTATTCTGAATATAATCTATCCATCTCCTCCAAACTGAAATATATCTTTCTTGTGAGTGATCCTTCAAATAAGCAGAAATCTTAGACATTTCTGCAAGATTCGATACCTTAAGTACCCATTCTTCTATAGTAGGCAAACTATCCTTCTTCCAATATTGTCCCACCAGTAACCGTGCTGCTGTTATCATATTCAACATCAAATTAGTTTCTTTAACATCACAATCTACAACAATAAAAACAATTGCAGAGAAAATTTTATCTTTATCTTTCTCTTAAAAATCTTTTGAATGTTCCACCAAATTTTAATCCAAAAAGCTTTTATATTTCTACAAATCCACCACATATGAAAATAGGTGGTTTCTAAACTACCACATCTCCAACATTTAGACTGTACATTAGGATACATGTTAGACCACTTCTTGGGATCCAGATGCCATCTATAAAACATTTTATAAAAATTTTCTCTTAAGTTTTGAGCCTGAGTAAATTTAACATTTCTGACCCAAATTATCCAAATCGGTATTTTATAATTTAACTTATAATAATACTTTTTCCAGACACACAGCAAGGCACTTCTAAGAATATGAGATTTAAAAGCCCTGTCTACCTTTTTATCATAAAGCAAATATGCATACCATCCACATACCAAATCCCAACCCTCAAGGTGAAGTATTCTTTTATTAGTTAAGTTAAGCCAATCGCTAACCCATGTCAAGACCACTGCATCATAATACAATTTCAAGTTAGGCGCCTTGAGTCCCCCTCTTTCCCTAGCATCTTGCAGAATCTTAAATTTAACTCTTGGTTTCTTCCCAGCCCAGATAAATTTATTAATACCCTTCTGCCATTCATCAAGGTTGGCATCCTTTTTCAATATAGGTATCATTTGAAACAAAAAAAGAAACTTTGGTGGAACATTCATTTTAACAGCTGCGATTCTTCCCAATAGAGATAATTGTAATTTTTTCCAATTATTTAAATCCTTTTGTATCTTCAACCATAGTGTTTCATAGTTATTCTTATATAATTTTGCATTTGAAGCTGCAATATACACTCCCAAATACTTAACCTTTTTTATAATCCAATAAGAAGAACTTTCTTTGCTTGTAACATCAATTCAATACTAACATATCTCCCTTGTTTATCCGATTCAATTAATCTAGCCGAAAAATCTTTTCTTAGATAAATGACCACTCCAGCCTTCTTGTCCGGAGCAAATGCTGCAAAATGTGTTCCCAACTGGGAATTAGCCAAATACTTTTGGTCCTTTAATGCAATATGAGTCTCTTGTAAGCAAACAATATCATTTTTATGTTGTTTCAAATAGTAAAATACTTTTTCTTTTCTGTGGTGAGTTTAAGCCATTAACATTCCATGTCAGGAACTTCACCATCTCTGGTGACAAGGAATCTTTGGAACATGACCTGAAGATCACCTGTTGCTCTCTTCGGGCGTGCTCCTCCCACAGGCTCTGAAACAGTTGAGGAATTGACAGGGGAGCTCTACTTCTACCCAGACAAGCTCGTCTCTCCCTCTTCTCCCGAGGGAGAGACTTCAGCACCACAGAACAGCTGATTTTTGCTGTCTCCTAGCGCTTAACGCTTCCCAAGGTCGGGCGGCTTCTGAAATGCCGCCATTCAGCGCGGCAGCGCTACTGGAAGTCTGGTTCTTATAATTTTCTTATAGTCTTTACAATGTTCAATATCCAAACAGCCACTTTCACTTTCAAAGCACTTTCGATTCTTTGTTACAAAGAATCATTCAGACGCCATCTTCCCTTTCTTTTTAAAAAGAAAGTTGAGATTCCAGAGTTAAAGTCTTATACTTGCTGTTTATACTGCTCCCGCATCCGCTCTGCCTGCGTTAATTCCTCAAGATAATCAAATTAAGTCAAGTCCAGCAGGAGTCGATTCAGTGTCTTGCTCTGCTTTGAAGCAGAGAAATCCTTTGATCTGGAGTGTTTCCAGGCTTCGGGGGAGCTCTCACCCTCCAAGCCCCATAATAAACACTCTGGGGCTCTAAGGGAGCTCTACCCCTAGCTGGAATCTCCCCTTCCCCTCTTCACCCGAGGGGAAGGGTTTTCAGCCACAGAACAGCTGATTGTCGGCTGCTCCGTGGCTTTTACGGAATCAGAGGGCTGGTGGTCGATTTCGATCATCCACGCCGCTGAAGCGCCACCCAGAAGTCCAAAAACCCCAGAATTGTTATGTCTAATTAACTCCCATCACATTCCTCCTCCTTTTCGAGTGTCATCTAATTCTAAGAGTAAAGCATAGAAAGAAAAAGGCTGCATCTCGCTATGTTTTCAAAGCAAGAACATCCTATGTTAGCAGCACTGACACTAGCTCTCTTTTCAACTTCAATTCCATTATGGGAGCCCCTATGCCCTTTCTGGTAGCCTCCAGAGGGGTAGTAAAGACTCAGGGGAACATGTCTGAAATGGAGCAGCTTGCTGGAGCTGGGTCAGGATTGATCAGTGGGACCCTTACTGGGGCCAAAAGCAGTTTCATCACCCCACCAGTCTCAACACACCCCAAGGATTGGGTTGAATGAAAGGAGCTGACCCCGTTCCGAAGTGGACGGGTGGAGTAGTAGTGTTTAATTGAACCAAATTGGAGAAATGGTGAGAGGGGTTGCAAAAAGCCACTGAAACCAAATTCCCACTGTGCTACCTTCAGCCTGAATGGGGCATAGAACTGGAGTGGTGGGAGTAAAGCCTTGGAATGGCCAGCACTGAGAGAGTGCTATTTGCTGGTGTGCAGTGCTGGCTCCAGCCCCTTCACCCCAGAACACAGCAGGACGAGTAGCCATGGTGGCTGGAGGCACAGCCGTGACCCACAGCCTGGTCCCAATCCAGGATCAGGAGCCCACAGCCTGCCACTGGCTGTTCCTCAGCCTGGGGGCTAGTGGTCATTGCCAGTCTGTTTCCCCAGGCTGAGGAATGTGGGTGTACCCATATGGCGGGGTTTGGCCACCTCTGTCCCTGCAACTGAGTACAACTTTTGGTGGGAAGCCTGAGAAGCTGGCACTCTTCCTCAACCAACTCTGGACCCACTTTGACCAACATGGAGGGGATTACCCTGACTATACGGCCTGACTGTATGTCGTGATGGCCAACCTCAAAGGAGAGGTAACAGAATGGGTGACAGATCTCCATGAAGAAGGTGCCTCTGAGCTGGCAGACCCATATGCATTACTCTGCAGTCTCAGAGCCCGATTTGTGGATCCCACGCAGACCCAATGGGTATAATGTCAGACAGGGGAACAGGCCCATGACTGAGTACATAAGAGACTTAAGGAAGATTGCATGGAAGCTGAGGCATTGGCCAGAGCAGCTCTTGATCCAATACTTCTGAGAGGAATTTAGCCACAACCTGTTTCACCTGTGCCTGGCCCGAGGGATCCCAAACCGGCTCAGTGATTGGTACCAGTTGGTCACCACCATGGAGCTAGACCTGGCAGTGTACAAGGGCCCTGGGGGTGTTGGACTGCAGCCTAAGAAAAGCTATAGGGCAGCGATGTGCCCAGTGCCAACACCCCAGATGGCTCCCATGCCACCAACTCCCTCGAAACGAAACCACCAGAAAAGGGGAAGGAGAAATCCTGAGCAGCAGCCCAGGTCATTGAGGTCTCCCCCCCTGAGACAGAAGGGGAGGGAACTGGCAGAAGAGGAACAGCCAATGGCCCTCTACAAGAGCAAGGGAGAGGATGACCCAATGGTGAATGCACCTATCAATGACCTTGAGATTAGGGTGGACATCACAGTATCCCGCTCAGGGGCGAAGGGTGGTGGTCAAGGCCCTCATAGACTAGGCAGCACCTGTTGCCTTATTAGCCAAGCCGCAGTGCAGAGGCTAGGTTTACATGTGAGCTTAAGAAACCTGTAAATTTCGAGCAGGTTGATGGCACTTTAATAGGAGGCAAAGGTGCTTCCCATTTGCCGAAGCCAATGTAACTAGAATTTGGGGACCACCAAGAGACTATCTGCTTTATGGTTGCCCCTAAGATGGCAAAGGATATGATCTTGGGCCTGGCTTGGATAGCTAAGTGGGGGCCTCAGATCTATTGGGAGAAAACCTTTTAACAAATGATTATGAGGAAGTCGGACCTGAGTCCTCCTGACAAGGGTAGAGAGCAGCCTGAGAAGATGAGGGCAAGGAAAACTGAATGCAGCAAGGGAGCATCAGAAAAGGGGGAAGAGCAGCAATCCATCCCAAGAGAGTACTGAGACCTCATGGAGGCATTTAGCAAGAAAGAGTGTGATGTCCTGCCCTCTTACTGCCCCACGAATTGTGCTATCCTGCCCGTGGCAAAACTTCACAAACCTAAAATGTATTCCATGACTCTGAAGGAGATGAAGCAGCTGAGGGACTACAATGATAAGAACCTGGCAAGGGGGGTTATCCAGTGGCAAAATCCTGAGTAACGGTACCAGTACTATTTAAAGAAAAGAAAGATGGGTTGCTGAGATTATGCGTTGATTTCTGTGGGATCAACGGAATATACATGGAAAACATGTACCCCCTCCCTCTCATGAAGGACATGTCGGGACACTTAGCAAAGGGAAAATATTCACGAAATTAGACCTGAGAAAGTTATACTATTGAGTGAGAATCAAGGAAGATGACGAGTGGAAGACAGCCTTCAACTGCCCTCTTGGTAGCTACTACTTTAAAGTGATGCTGTTTGGATTATAGGAGGCCCATGGCATGTTCATGCAGCTCATAAATGAGGTGCTACGTGAGCATCGCTATAAGTGGGTTTTGGTGTATCTGGATGACATTCTCATTTACACTGAGACCATGGACGAGCACATGAATCTCGTGTCACAGGGGCTGCAAAAGCTACTGGATGCCAAGCTGTATGCTAAACTGTCAAAATGCAAATTTGTGACCTTGGCTCTCTCAGTCTGTGGTTGGCTTCTTAGAATTCCATTTCTTTCCTAAGCTTTCTATCCCCTCCCCCTTGTTTCTATGGCAAGTTGAATAGCGATAGAAGTTAGCAGTGTATAGTATATAGAGTGCACGGAATCCCAACATGCATCATCTCTGACCGGGGTGTGTGTGTGCAATTATTACCTTGGCATCAGGATGTGGCTGAAGCATGAGATCCTATACTTTTTCTTTTCATTCTGTGCTTTTAATTTAATTTAAATCCATAAAGTATTATGTTAAAATAAAACCGCTGTTTGGAATAAGCGTTTATGGAGAGGAAAATGACTGATTTATAAAGAATGCTGCTAATGTTCTGTGTGCAAGTGTTTAATCCGTTTATTAACAGTATGAGAAGAGTTCAAAAAGGAGATGAGGAAACAATTGTTTTACAACTTATTTCACATTTATTTTTTGAACTAGCTTTTCAATTAGCCACTGCCCAATTTCAGTTTTCTCTGAAACTTCTAAGTATCAGGTTAATGATATTATTCTAAGTTTTCTATCTTATGTCCATTACACTTTTATCTGGCTGTAACAGATCCTCAAATAATCCTAATCACTTAATTATCTAAAGATTTTATTAGATTTTATAGGGTTAAGAATAACATTTTAGAAGGCAATGTGGTAATTGGGTTAAACAATACAGTCATTAGTGAGTATCTCAGGTTACACCATCAAATATTTCTTCTCAGTTTCCCTTAACATTTGCTATTTCATATTTATACTAATACATTTCTAATTATATCAAAATTCAGTAAAAATTTCATTATCACATTTATAAATACAATTTTTCTTTTTGCTTATACATATCTTAATAGTTCTCGATAGACAATGTCCTGTTATAAAATTTCACCAATTTTAATTTTTAATTACAGTATTCCAATTTAACCTTTAATATCCATAGTACCATACTTTCAGGTAACCCAAATTTCCTTTATCTCATTTCATAAAAATTATAATATCTGAAATACACCTATTAAACTTAAATATGTTCTTATTCTATTCCAAAAGCATTTTCTACTTCCCATCCTAATCACTGCACTAATAATAATAAAGTATCTTTTATTAGTTCAGATCCGTCATCTATATGCACTGTTCTAATCAATAATTCAAACCTATTTTCTTATAATTAATTTAAATTTCCCTTGTTAATCTAAACCTTCAATATTCAACCAATTAATCCCCGGTTTTTTTATTATTTTCTAACTATTTTAAATTTAGTACTCAAATTTCCTTTTATTTCAAAATCTCCGTTTCACCCACTAACTGACAGTTTAGGATCCTCTCTAATAAATCAGGGGGCCTCAGTTTTTCAACCTAATTCTAGCTTTCTTTTTTTGCCAGCCAGGTTTCTATATCAATGCTTTTAAATCATCAGATAGGTCTCTCTTCATTCTTGTGTATATTATGTAGATTAAAGGAGACCATCTAGTTGCTAATTTTCTAAGAGGTCTGGTCCATTTATAATCATTAAGTAGTCTTGATCTCCCAGATCCCCATGTTTGTTCTGGTATAGTTGTCTTCAGTTCAATCTGGTCTTTTTCTTTCTCAGGTTTCTTCTAGTTTTGATTGAAGGTTATTTCCAGTTTTGAAATCATTATCTGGATTTTCAGTAGACTGTGCTTGTTGGTCTGTATAGCCCTCTGCATTGGCGTTCACTTGTTCTACTTCTCTTGTTTATGGGGTTAGTAGTTTTGTAGCTGCAATCAGGGTTTCGCCTTCTGGAGGTAAGCTGGCACCCTTATCTTTCAAATTAGCTTTAAGTTTCTCAATATTTGCAAGAATAGCTTCAAGTATAGGTTTAAACATATTCCGAATCTGGAAATCATCCTCCATTTCTGACATAGTTAAAAATGATCTTTCTGGTGGAGGCTATTTATTAAGGAAGAGTCAGTAAATGTTCACCTCCACTGTTCCTAGAAGCTGGTTTCACTGCCCAGCTGCTCTCTGAAAGCTAGGTTTGTTATAGATAAAACCAAGGTCAGACCTGCGCTGTAAACAAGTCTATTTGTCAGAAGTAATAAAATTGTTGTGCCAAGCTCACCACAAAATATCCCCAATAGCATTTAGAATCTTTTTCAAATCCCGGACTAAAATCTTATCCACTTTAAGTTCTTTTTTTGCAAATAAAACAAAGTGACAGATTCCAATAAGAATAGGAATTTTTTGGGTCACCAAGTTCCAGACAGAAAATAAATATCCAGTTGTCTTAAGTTGATTTTTTCAAAGCTTTGTTTCCTCTAAGTAATCAAACGCCGCCATTTTAGAGGATGGGAAAAATATTCTCTTCCCTCTCTCCTTGGCAGGGAATAAATTTTCAAGAAGTTTTTAACAGGAAAAATACTTGGGATGCAAAGAAGATAAAATCTCACCCAATTTCTTCACATTGCTTTCAAGTGCTTGTTAATAAGTTTGGCCTTGGCTGTCAGCAGCTTAATGATGGGCCATAAATGGCCAATCTTTCCCCCGTCATTTCAAAGAGCCCAGGATCAAACAGGAGGGCTGCCGCCCTTCCGCGATCCCTCAGAGGTCCTCTTCACATTCGTTGCCCCTACAGGACAACTTTTGACTCTTTTCAAGGTTCCCTGGCAGGAGAAAACCAGACAGTGGAGGGAACAATCTCACCACACGTCTGCCAGAGCCGCAGTCGAAAACCGGAAGCCCTAATCACTTAATTTTCTGATTTCTTTGTTTTTATTCAGCTCTCTTTATCTCCCTAACTTTATCTGATCCCAGACCTTTTGTGCTAGTCTCTGTAGAAGTGGCTAGTTGTCAGCTTTCTCTCTGCTTCTTTCCCCCTCCCCTTTATCTAAGACAGGGCTTTTCAACCAGTGGTACACTAGTGGTACGCGAGCACCTGGCTGGTGGTACGCGGCATCACCTTCCTCACCCCCCCACTCCTTCCTAGCTCACTTGCTGCCAGTAAATATGCTGCTTGGCAGAGGCTCTGCCCTCCCCAGGGACCTATTGTGCAGCAACTGGATTGACCTCTTCTTGTGCGGGATCTGTGTCGTCCTTCCCCCCCCCTCTTCTTACTTTACAAGAAAGCATGAGCCTGAAGGGGAGAGAGCCATCCACTCCCTTGGCAGGTAGGTGTTTGAGACCGTTCACGTTGCAGCCCTGAGCACCAACCTCAGAATCACCCCCTCCTTCTTTCCCCCCTTCTCTCTCCCTCGCTGTTGCGGCCTTCCATCTTCTTTTCCTCCACCCCCCCATGAGCTTGTGATACCCATCACAGCCCTCACATTGCCGCCTGGGGCTTGAGATTTTCCCCCTTTTCTCGAGGTGCCCAGCTTTACGGAGCGGAAAGCAGAGCAGCCAGATGGCACGCACCCTCCCCAAGGGCTCATCCGCGGCAGAGGTGGGAATCCAGGCTCATGTTTGTTTTGCTGATGCATGCCAGGTGAAGCCTCAGAACATGGGTGTGGAGGGAAAAATGCGCCTGCCTGACTCCCTCTCCCCCACTGTTTCACAGAAACCCAATCATGCACTCCTGCACAGCTCACTTTCTTGTTTTCTGCTTGCTTTCTGCAAGCAAGTTAACTGGGCAAGAATGTGGGATCAGCCTGTGCAACTACAGCTGAGCTGTGCTGAGAAACCCAATCACACATTCCTGCGCAACTGATTTGCTTGTAGAAAGCAAGCTAGCGAGATTGCTGGGAGCCAGGGTCCAAAGTGTAATGTAGTGGGTCCAACGCAAGGAAGAGACACCAGCCGGAGTACGTGTTCAGCTCTTTATTGTGTGTGTGGGAGTGCATGCTGAGGAACAAGGGCTACCTGGCCTCCTTATATACCCGGCCAGGTAGGCGGCCAGGCAATGGGGTTGGCCCTAGGTTTCCTGCCAAAACTAGGTTTCCCACCAAAACCCTCCAGGCCAACGCCCCCTAGTGGCTGCTGCTATGCAGATGCCTGCACCTGGATGCATAACACCCCTCCCCCCTTAGAGAAGAACCATCCTACAACTATGTACATGCATTACTATATACAATGTGTGCCAGTACATATGCAGCGAGTTGGGGATCACTTGCAAACATAGTCCGCTAAATACGCTGGTGTCCTGTGGGGCCTGGTGTACTGTCTGGGTGTGGCTTCGCCCTGGCCTTGAATATCTGGCTCGTGATGCCCCTGTGCTGGGTTGAGTCTGGCCGCTGGATTCCCGCCTCCTATGGTGCCCTGCTGCTGCTGCATGGCCGGCTGCAGGAGACCATCCTCCTCTAGTTCAGGGTCCAAGCCTTTTCCAGTTGGTCTGGCCTCCTCTGTGGTGTGGCTATCCCATTGGCCATGGGTGGTGCACTCAGGGACCCTTCCTCTGAGCTGGTCGATGTGCCGCCTGATGTGTTGATCCCCCTCCACCCCCACGATGTAAGAGAGAGGCCCCGTTTTTTCAACCACAATCCCCAGAATCCATGGGTGCCCTGTCCCGTAGTTCCTTATCCAAACCAGATCCCCCACATTGAGTACCCTGTGTGATGAGGGCCTATCAGTCTCTGCTGTCACTCGGTCAGGGTACAACCGGTCAAGCTTGGTGATGAGGCGCCGTCCCCATCGTAGTTCGGCTGGGCTCTTCCCGGTGGCAACGCACGGTGTGGTGTGTTGGGCGAGCAAAAATTTCGCCACTCTGTGATGCCAGTCCCCGCTGATGATGCGCCGGAGTGCGTCCTTGGTCGTCCTTACCATCCGTTCAGCTTGCCCGTTAGTCGATGGGTGGAAGGGCGCGGAGGTGGCGTGTCTAATCCAATTCGCCTTCAAGAACTCCTGGAAATCATTAGCGGTAAACTGAGGCCCATTATCAGACACGATTACGTCGGGGAGGCCATGTGTGGTAAAGAGGGCCCTGAGCACCTGGATTGTCCTTGCTGAGGTCATGTTGGGGACTGGGACTACCTCCAGTCACTTAGAGTGGCTGTCCACTACCACTAAGAACAGATGGCCCTGGAACGGCCCCGCATAGTCAATGTGAGTGCGGGACCAGGGTGTGTGTGTGGCCTCCCACCTGTGCACTGGGGCATGGGGCATTTCTGGCCTGGATCTCTGGCATGTGTAACAGGCCTTGACCGGTTTCTCAATGTCCTTGTCCAGCCCTGGCCACCAGAGGTAACTTCTGGCCAGTGCCTTCATCCTAATCACCCCTGGATGTCCCTCATGTAGAGACTCCAGCACTCTGCCCCAGACTGCTGTGGGAATGATGACCCTGCTTCCCCAAAGGAGGCAACCCTAGTGTGTGGAGAGCTCGTGTCGCCTGGTGAAGTATGCCTGGAATTCGGGCCCCGGGGATTGTCCTGCCAACCAGTACAAACCCATGAGTGTACCCTGCTCATGATGTTGTCAGAGGCTGTGCTGGTTGCAATGTCCTTGGCATGTACTGGGCATTCTGGTAGTTCCTGCAGAGCTAGGATCTGTGTTGCTGGTGCCGGATCTGGTTCAGTGGTGTCTATGGGTAGCCTACTCAGGCCATCTGCGTGACCCATCTCCTTCCTGCAAGGAAGATGGACTACCGGGGGGTCTGCTTGTCCGTTGTGAACAGGCCTAGCAGTGGTTTGTGGTCTGTGTAAATGGTGAAGTCCCTGTCATATAAATAATTGTGGAACTTCTTAATCACTGCCACGATTGCCAGGGCTTCCTTATCTATTTGGGCGTAGTTCCTCTCTGCTCCAGACAGCGTCCTGGAATAGTAGGCTATTGGGATTTGAGCCCCAGTAGGCTCGAGGTGGCTTAGTACAGCACCCACGCCATAAGGGAATGCATCACACGCGATGCATATGGGCTTCGTTTCTATGAAGCGTGTTACCGTGGACTTGTCAGACAGTAGTACCTTTAAGGCTCTGAAACTTTGGTCATGGACGGGAGTCCAGGCCCATGCTGCCTTCTTGTCCAATAACCTGTGTAGTGGTTTTGCAATTGCTGCCTTGTGAGGAAGAAAGGTGTGATAGAAATTGAGCAGGCCCAGGAATGCCTGAAGCTCTGCCTTGTTCCTAGGTGTGGGTGCCAGTTTGATTGCCCTTACCTTGGACTCTGTGGGGGTGGATTACCTTGGCATCTATCCTGAATCCCAAAAATTCAGTGGAGGGAACACCAATGCTGCACTTTTCCCTCTTTAGTTTGAGGCCAGCAGCGCGCAGCCTGGTTAGTACCTCCCTCAGACTGCCTGCCAGTTCTTCAGTTGATGCTCCTGTGATCAGGATGTCATCAAAATAACGGCAGACGCCTGGGATGCCCTTGAGAGTTTTCTCCATGATCTGAAAAATGCCAGGAGCTACGCTGATCCGAAACTGCAGTCTGTTTACCCTGAAAGCTCCCTTGTGAGTCACTATCGTCTGAGTGTCAGCCGTTGCCCTGGTAACCATGAGCTGTTGGTACGCCTGCGCAAGATCGAGCTTTGCAAAGATGGCGCCGCCTTGGAGGGAAGCGAGAACGTGGCTGACCGTGGGGACCGGGTAATCGTGAGGGTTTAGGGCGCGGTTCACTGAACACTTGTAGTCGGCGCAGATCCTCACCTCCCTGTTGGCTTTCAGTGGGGTGACTGTCGGGGTCTCCCACTCTCCCCCATCTGCGGGCTCTAAGATTCCCTGGGCCACCATCTTGTCCAGTTCGCTCTCGATCTTATGCTTGAGCATGAAGGGGACTCGCCGCAGCCTGGCCCTAATGGAGAGAATGCTCGGGTTCAACTTGAACGAGATAGGGGGCCCTGTGTACATGCCCAGCTTCCCATCGAAGACGTCTGCAAACTCCTTGCAGACGGCCTCGATGGATTCTCCCTGGATCCGGTGGATCCCGGAGACTGTGATTCCCAGGGCCTCAAACCAGTCTAGGCCGACTAGGCTGGCTGTCCGGCCCTCTACCACTACGACCACCAGGTGCTCCTCGCGACTCTTAAACCCCACGGAAATGGAGGCCTCCCCCTTAACCTTGACCGGCGAGTTCTGGAGGTCGGTCAGGGCTAAATTTGAGGGCCGTAATTGAATCTGCTGCTTGTTCCGGCTGTTAATATAGTTAAGGGTCTCGTCCGAAATGACAGAGACAGCTGATCTGGAGAAGTCCATGCTGCAGGGGACACCCTGCAAGCGGATTGTTAATTTAATTTTTGATTTGAGCAGCCGGCAGCTACCCGTGTGGTGGATGGACAGCCGGCTCTCAACATAGCCAATTCCTAATTTGATCGGGGCCCCAGTACCTCTCAACGGCGATTTATCCTGGTGCAGCTCGTGGATCTCTTCTGAGGGGCGGCGGCTACGACAGACTGCAGCTATGTGGCCTGTCTTCTTGCAGGCCCGACACGTGGCCGACCGGAACTTGCAGAGGCTGCGCACGTGGTTTCTGCCGCAGCCTGCACACTTATGCAAGTTGTTGGCCGGCTTGGGCTTGTCCGGGCGCCCACCTCGTTGGTCGGGGGTCGACTTCTGCTGGAGGAGGTCGATGCCTTGTTCGTCCTCAGCTGAGATGACTTGCTGGTGGATGCTGGCCGTCTGGCTGCTGGTTCTGGATTCTTGGACAGCCTGGACAGCCCTGCAGGTTGCTTCATGGACCAGGATGGCGTCCTGGGCCTCCTGGAGCAAAACCTCATCTTTCGCAAACAGGCGCTCCTGCAGCCTCGTGTCTCGTAAACCACAAACCAGCCTGTTGTGTAGCCGCTCCTCCAGGTTCGAAAATTTGCAGGTGACGGTGGCTTCTCACAGGGCGGTGATGTAGTCAGCTCCGGACTCGTCAGGACGCTGGTCTCTCTTCTCAAACTGCGATCTCGAAGCCAGTTTGGACATGCGAGGCCGGAAATTCACGTTAAGCTTGGTGACGAGGTCCTGGTAAGAGACGGTTTCTATGGCCTTTGGGGCGAACAGCTTTGCGGCGACCTCGAGAAGTGCGGGTCCGCCTATGCAGAGCAGAGCTGCCGCCTTTGAGCCGTCCTCTGAGATTTGGTTAAATCTCATGTACAGCTCAGCGTGCGAGAGGTATCGGGCCCATTTCTCCGGGTGGCAGGTGTCGAACTCGCGGTGTTGCCCTGTGCGATCGCCCTTGTGTTGGTTGCTGTGGCATGTGGTCAAGACGCTTGTTGTGGTGGCCGGAGCCAGTCTCGGGACTCTCGCGGTGGCTGGCGGTCGTGTTGGGGAAAAGGAAAAGATTCCTCCTTTCCTTCAGCATGCAGTGTGTTCCCCTAGTGACTTCAGCTCTTCTGTTGGCTGAATCCCACTCTTGTCGCCACTGTAATGTAGTGGGTCCGACGCAAGGGGCACCAGCCGGAGTACGTGTTCAGCTCTTTATTGTGTGTGGGGGTGCGTGCTGAGGAACAAGGGCTACCTGGCCTCCTTATATACCCAGCCAGGTAGGCAGCCAGCCAATGGGGTTGGCCCTAGGTTTCCCGCCGAAACTAGGTTTCCCGCCAAAACCATCCAGGCCAACGCCCCCCTAGTGGCTGCTGCTATGCAGATGCCTGCACCTGGATACATAACACAAAGGATTTGTGCGATGTGTCTGAGAAGGTGAAATGCCGCTGTGTCTCCTTCCTGCTTTGCATGGGGCGAGCCTGGCGAGATGCAGGGCTGCAATTTGTCTGAAAGTTGGTGGAAGGGTTTGGCTGGGGGTCAGAGGAGGCGGGAGAGGACCGGGGCTCAGCAGGTCTTGGTGAGGGAGTGTGTGTGTGTGTGTGTGTGTGTATACACACACATATAAATACATATGTATATGTGTACACACACACACACAAGTTTCTCTTCCCTCCCTTCTGCCGCCTTGGTTCTGCGCTGGATCCTACATTTTGGCTTTTCTTGACAGTCTTAGCAGCCTTTTGTTCGCTTCCTAAAAACTGGAGGGTGGGTGAGGGTAGAAGCAGCAGGAGGTTCATGGAAAGAAAGGAGTAAGGAATGTTCCAGGGAGCCCCTTAGCTGTGCTGCGACTCCCCTTCCTCAGTACCATCTTTTGGATGCAGAGAAAATGCCAGAGTTCAAGGCAGAATTAATACCAGGAGCTAGTAAGTTTTCCTTTTCTTCCTGTGAACAATCCACTGCCTAATTACTAAAACCAGAGAACTTGCAGAGACAGGAGGCAAAAAAAGAAAACCCGTTTGATTCCCCTATTAATGGATAGATTTAATGGTTTGTAGTGATTAGGACGCCTGTTGCGGTGAATGGTGATTGGGAAGCCTTCAGTCTTTGCTTCGGCTTCATGATTTGAGCCCGAACCAAAAGATGCATTCTCTAACTGGCTCTTCCTTCCCCTTCTCTGGGCTGGGCTACAATCTCGTCCGCTGCTTTTGGGCTTCCTCCTTTCCCCTCCCTCACAGAAAAAAAGGAAAGGCAAGCGGTGGGGGAGGGGGTTTCTCCATCCCGGATGCTCCTTTTGCAAGCAGGAAACCTTGTGGGTCTCCTTGCGAGGAAGGAAACCCCAGATGGGGAGCAAGCCAGGGAAAGTGTGTGTGTGTGAAATCCTGCAATTCCTGTGCAAGATTTCCTGCTTGCAAAAGGAAGGGACAAAGAGGAGGGGAGGGAAGGAAGGAAGGAAGGAAGGAAGGAAGGAAGGAAGGAAGGAAGGAAGAAGGGACAAAGGGAAGGAAGGAAGAAAAGAAGAAATGAGGAAACCTCCGATGGGGAGCAAGCCAGGGAAAGTATCTTTGTGTGTGGGGGGGGAGAGAAATATCCGGCTGCAATTCTTGTGCAAGATTTTCTGCTTGCAAAAGGAAGGGACAAAGAGGGAGGGAAGGAAGGAAGAAAGGAAGAAAAGAAGAAAGATAGGGACAGTGGGAGGGAAGGAAGGAAGGGACAAAGAGGGAAGGAAGGAAGGGACAAAGAGGGAGGGAAGGAAGAAAGGAAGGAAAGAAAAAATGTAGGGACAATGGGAGAGAGGGAGGGAAGGAAGGCACCCATCCCCAGTCCCACCCCCTCCACCAGAGACCCACGTATTTCCCCCCACACAGAGGCACCCTGAAACCTGAGTGATGAGCTGGCCATACCCCTTCCAGTCATTGACTTCGTTTGTCAAAACAGTCATAAGTGTGAAAAATGGTCATAAGTCACTTTTTTCAGTGCCGGTGTAACTTTGAACAGTCACTAAGTGAATTGTAAGTTGAGGACTACCTGTACTTTATCATTTTTTTCCCTTTTTTTTGGTCAAGTTTTTGACAACTTTCTGGGCGACTGGTGGTACTCAGATACTGCCTTATCCTAAAAGTGGTACAATGGGTGAAAAGGTTGAAAAGCCCTGATCTAAGAAGTCTGGTCTCTAGTGCTTGTCTCCCTTAAGTTGTTGATTTCCCCCATCCCCCTCTTACAAATTTTTCTAGGTTTGTCTCCTTTTTGACAAGCTCATCACTGCTGAGTTTATTACGTCTGTGCCACTCTTTCAAGGCTGTTTCTGACAGTTTAGAGGGTTTCAGTCTAGTTCAGTATCTGGGGTATTCTTAGGGGGTCTGTGATGACTCACTGCAGCCAAATGGGCATCACTATGTGGGCATGGCCATCTGAGTGCTGTCAGCTGGGCATGGGTGGGTGGACATGGCCAGGTCAACACAAAGGATTAGGTGCAGCCGGCTCGACACAGATGACTTGGGGCAGCTGACTTGGGGTGGCTGGGTGGGCATGGCCAAGTGGACACAACCATGTGCGTGGTAGGGGGTGCCAAATGGGCATGGTCAGGTGGATGCAGAACAAGTCACCCCGTCCCCTGGACGTGGAGCCAATTTGGCACCCCACTAGAACAAAAATCACCCAGAGATGTGAAGGCAAACAGGAAGCAGGGAAGCAGCAAAATTTGAAAGGCAAAGGTTGGATTTTCCCCCTCCCCATTTAGAGAAACGCTCCATTTTTTTTCCTGCTTCTTGAGGAGAGGTTTCTCCACTAAGTTTGGCAGGGAAGAGAGGGGCTGGATGGATTCCCTCCCAATCCCATTTGGAGAAACGCTCCATTTTTCTTTCTGGTTCCTGAGAGGTTTCTTTGCTAAATTTGGCAGGGGGTTAGGTGGATCCCACCCCACCTCATTTGGAGAAATACTCCGTTTTATTTTCTGCTTCCTGAGAGGTTTCCGAAGAGGTGCCCCCCCCACACACAAACACAAAGCAGGGCTGTCAGAATCCATTTATATTTCATTTCCAACTATCTCCTCTGAGCTAAACCCAAATCTCATCTTCCCCTGGATTGTGCCAATCCCAAGGGGGAGAGGGAACAGGCATGGGACTTTATGGCTTTCACTTCCTCCCTTAAATGTAACCTTTGTTTATTCCACCTGTCTGCTATCCATCACAATATAATCAATTGCTTTCTCACTAGGCATTCCCTCTTAACTACAGGCAACTAGGAAAGGGGGGAAAGGGAGAAATGCAACCCTCTGGAATCTGGTTTGTTTCTCCAAATGAAGTGTGAGGAGGGTGGAAATGATCCTGCTGCAAATGGACTGTTATCTCTCCTTTCCCATGATGGGCTTACCACCTGGAGCTTGGCTGATCCAGAACTGACTGAATGAACTGTGGGGTGGGGTTTGCTTGGGGACACTTTAAAAATATCGATCTGTGAGGGAATTCCTCAGATCCTGTTTATTATGCCTGCTATCTCCTATTTCTTAGTAAAAGTTCCATGCTTGGAAAATCTTGTCTCCAAGAGTCCTACTTTCTTAGGATGTGGGAGGTTTCTCTGCTAAGTTTGGCAGGGAAAGGAGAGGTTGGGTGGATCCCCCCACTTCATTTGGAGAAATACTCCGTTTTTCTTTCTGCTTCCTGAGAGGTTTCTGAAGAGGTCACACACACACACACACACACACACACAAACAAACTCTCTCTCTCTCTCTCTCTCTCTCTCACACACACACACACACACACACACACACACACACACACACACTATCCAATAGGTTAAGTGTGTATGGTGTGGGTGGGTGTGAATGCCTGAGCTGTTGAAAACTGAGATAATGGAACTGGATCCATTACCTAGATCTTCTTTAATATGCATACTTTGTTTCTATTGTATTTAGTATTTATGGCAGATGGACATACAGCAGGGCAATAACAGAAATGGATAGATGTTTGCCTTGATCCATTTGAGTAGGGTATTTCAACTGCAACAATACTGTAAATATTATCTGGTCCTGGAACATCCTGTTTTCCAGGTTGCTGAGCCTGTGTAGTACTTGGATGTTTAGTCTTGTATTTCTCAACTTAATACCATTTAAGGTAAGTCACTGTCCAGTCTCTTAGAATGCAGGATAAGACAAGGTTTGAGCATCACTGTGTTTTTCATATTCTTATGATTTATGTTCTTATGCTACTCTCTTGCCTGTAATCTTGGCAGGATGGCCAGATAAGGATCTCTTGCCTAATACGTCTAAAGAAATAATGTACATAGGAAGACATAGACCAATAAAGTCAGGAAATCAAAGAAAATAACCTGATCCTATGCACTGTGACTTTCCCTACACTCAGGGCTTTTTTTGTCATAGAACGCTCAGAACGGAGTTCCGGAACCTTTTTTGGATGGAACCTTGTAGGGTAGGCAAGGTGGGTTGTATGATGTGTGTGAGTTCTGGCACCTTTTTCTTTTACAGAAAAAGCACTGCCTACACTACATGTGAAAGCAGGGCTAGAGAAATAAATGGCTGGAATAAGAAATAGGAAAAAATATTGGCTTTTATTAAATACATTGTGATAATCTAAAAATTTACTACCTGGATAAAGCATAACGCACAGTATATAACTGTAATACCAGAATGTGGAGATGGACGGTGGTATTCAAAATCAAATTGTTAGGGTATTATTATTATTATTATTATTATTATTATTATTATTATTATTATTATGTCACAGCAAGAACAAACTACTGAATAAAATATTTTGCCTCCCCTCCTTTTGTTTATCTTCTTCTTCATTTCCACCTCCCCTTCCCCATTTCTGTGGATTTGACTAAATGGGGATTGATTCAGTGAGATTTCTGCAAATGGACATGCTTTGTGAGGATTTATAACTCTAAAGAAATGTAGAAGCTATATCTAGCACTCATCATCATCACATGCTCCATGTTGTGAACTAGCCCCCCAAACTTAGCAGAGAAACCTCTCAGGAAGCAGAAAGAAAAATGGAATGTTTCTCCAAATGGGGTGGGGGGGAACCACTCAGCCCTTCCCTTCCCTGCCAAACTTAGCAGAGAAACCTCTCAGGATACAGAAAGAAAAATGGAGCATTTCTCCAAACTGGGGGGAGGGGAATCTACCCTTTGCCTTTCAAAGTTTGCTGCTTCACTGCTTCCTGTTTGCCAGCATGTCACTGGGTGATTTTTGTTCTGGTGGGTGCCGAGTTGGCTCCAAATCCAGTTGCCCGGGGTGACTTGTTCTGCGCCCACCTGGCCATGCCCACCTGACACCCCTAACCCAGCCACACCCACATGGTTGCATCCATTTAGCCACACCCATCCAGCTACCCTGAGTCATTCACGTCGAGCCAGCTGCACCTAATCCTTTGTGTCAACCTGGCCATGCCCACCCACCCACACCCATCTGGCAACACACAGATGGCCATGCCCATATAATCACGCCCACCTGGTTGCAGTGAATCATTCCATTCCCATTCTCAGGGTCAGTTTTGGCTATGGATCTCCCTTCTCCATAGCTCAAACTCTCTTCATAACATCTTTTTTTTCTCCCATTGTTTTTTCTCTTGCTTCCTTCTTTTTGTAATCTATCATGTGTCTTTAAATCTGAAGTACCAAGAGTTTCCCTTTTCTTAAGGCAGAATACTGTTTCAAACAATTTGCCTTTTTTATTTATTGCCACATGTAAATGGTGATGAGACAAGACAGAGAGAAAGGGCAGAGAGAGAAAGTGAGGTACACAGGACAGGATCAGCCATTCTACCACAACCATAACCATGGTTTTATTAAGCTATAAATGATGTAAAATATAGCATCTCAATCATATTTAAATATAAATTATAATTTTATATTTAAATATTAAAAATGGAACCTAATACAGGTAGTCCTCAATCTACAGCAGTTAATTTAGTGAGCATTCCAAGTTTCAACTGCACTGAAAAAATGACTTAAGACCGTTTTTCACACTTACAACCATTGTAGCCCCCCCAATGTCATATAATTAAAATCCAGATGTTTGGCAACTGACTCATATTTATGATGGTTGCAGTATCCCAGTGTCCCAGGGTCATCCACTTTTGCAACCTTCTGATGAGCAAAGTTACTAACTTAGCAATTGTAGTGATTCATTTAACAACTGTGGCAAGAAAGGTCATAAAATCAGTTAATTAGTTGTATTCACCCTATGTTGTTTTGCTTCCTTGGCAGACATATTTATAATCTTCATTAGACAACATGTATAATTTAGTGTTATCAAAGTAGTAATGGTTTATTTGCATGTATCCAGTTTAAGAATATAAAATAAAATAATTTTTATTAATACATGAGGATTCTATATATTCTCTTTTGAACTTATTTAATTCAGATTCATTTTATAACACTCACTTGTAATAGAGGTACAATTATGTCTATTTTTGGTGTGTCCTCTTGTGGTGCCACAGAACCAACACTGGTGCATCTAGATTTTTGCTGTTTATTTCAAACTGTTTAAGAATTTATATAATTTATGTTTTAATTAAATTTATATAACACCTATCTCCCCAATAAAGCAATAATTAACTTTTCTTTTTTCAGAGTTGAAGATAAACTCACCTGATGAAGACTTTTCAAACTTGTCATTTTGAAGGTTTCCAATACTTTAAAATGTTTAATAATCAAAGTGATTCTAAAGTGATTAGAAAGTTAGATTTGAGAACTTAGTATCCTTTAAAAGACTACCATCATTGCAAATAAGATGGCTGATCTCATTTTCTCCCAGTGCTCAAATTAATGGAAAACCACTGTCCTGCAATCTCCTCACGAGGAGCAGCCATCCAGGGCACATGTGGATGACCTACCATCCTCTCCTCCTCTGAAGAGATTCAAAGGAACTGGTGTATTCACCAGTTCCTTGGTCCTTGCCATGGTCATTCAGTTTGCCATATCACTCTGTGAAGTCCAACTCTAGTATATGTGGACATGTCTGAAGGTTCACCAGGTTAATTCTTGAATGGTTGCTTACCAGGAATGGGAAGGGGGAAGGAAGGAAGGAAGGAAGGAAGGAAGGAAGGAAGGAAGGAAGGAAGGAAGGAAGGAAGGAAGGAAGGAAGGAAGGAAGGAAGGAAGGAAGGAAGGAAGGAAGGAAAAGTTGTCATGGGTAGTTTGGAGGAAGGGTGCCTTGGGTACGTGACAGTATGGGGAATGGAGATACAGTCTTCCTTGCAGTCCATAGTTCCCTTTGTTCTTCTTCCCCCTAGTAAAGTGGTAGGCAGTTCCATGGGTCAGCTGAGTAGGATGTTGTTTCACCAGGCTCTGTTGTGGGTCATGAAAGATGAGGAAATGGTGCCAGCCTATATTTTATGTGGAAAGAAGAATGACCTAAAGGGTTGTGGGTTGTCTAGTAACATCTGTTGTTGAGTTAAGTTTCAGGTCTGCTCAATTTTTATTGAGCTAACACGATGACTGGCAAAATAATATTTATTTACATGACAATACCAAGAATGTCTACAATTGATTAAATAGACTTAGCTGGGTAGACCAATGCTACCATCAGCTTCTTGATTTTTGTACATTATATCTGGCCATCATGTAACTAAAGAAAGAAGAGAAGGAGAGATTGATTCTGTGAAAAATGTAATCTCACATCTAATACCAAACTCTGTTTCTTTTTTCTCTATATATCCCTCTGGATACTGTTAAGATATTTAACTGAAGGGTTGGACAATGAATAAGAACAGTGGCCCCCAACCTTTTGGGCACCAGGGACTGATTCCGTGGAAAGAGGATTTCTGCGGACTGGAGGGGGTGTGGTTTTGAATGCTGCCTGCATACAGAAGGTGGGGCTTTAGTTGTTTGTATGGACTTGTTTCTGGCATTCCATGGCCCGGTGCCAGTCCATGCATCAGGGATTGGGGACTCGTAAGAACACACAGTTAAAGCTAATTGGTAAAGAGAGCTGGTCACTTCATGAAGGAATCTGAGCTGTTGTCAGGACCCACTTCAACTCCACATCTTAAGCAAGCAGAACTCTTTGAAACAGTTTCTTCCAATAGGAACTTTTATTAAGAGTAGTTGATAGCAGGCATAATAGACAGAATCTGAGATTTCCCACACAGCGCAATAGATTATAGTATCCCCAAACAAGACCCCACCCCACAGTTCGACTGCCCGATGTGGGATGGCCAATTCCCAAGTGTTAGGTCCATTGTGGAAACTGGCCCGTCTCCAGCTCACGCAGCGAGGGTCGGCAGCTTCTTCACAGCATCTTCTGAGAATGTAGACATAAACCAGGCACTGAGGTTACATTTCTTATTCCCTTCTTTGTTCTTCTGACAGTTTAAAAAGATAGAGTTCAGAGAGAGCGAGATCGCAGGAAACAAGTTGTTACATTTCAGCAGGACTGGTCGAGGATACAGACCCAATAAACAAAGTAAAGGATTACATTGTAGTGAATAGAGGAAGTGAAAGTAATAGCTCTGCAGGTACAACCCCCCTCCCCCTTGGGAGAATGGCAGAATCCAGGAAAAATGAAATAGGAATGAATTAGGAACGAAAAATGAAATAGGAATCGGTTCTGACAGCTGTGATTGGTTTATGTGAGTAAAAAAGGGGAGTATGTATGCTGTGTGCTCTCATTGATTTACCTCCTGATGTTCCTGCTGTGTTGATTTACCTGACTATGCTCCTGTTTGCCCCTCTTATTTACTGTAAATATATTTATTTATGTAAAACTGGTTCGTCAGCATCTCTGACTCCATTTGGACACCGGCTGTGCAATTCCCTGACAGGTTATCGGCCCAGAAGCACCCTGAAGCACCAGTAGTATTTCTCTGAGGTAAAAGTTTCTTTGTGAGCCTGAGGGAGGTTGAGGACTATTGGCCTGTAAGGACAGCATGAAGCTATCATAGGATTTCCTATGGCTTGTCTTAATGAGATGAATTATTTCTCATAGAGCCTAAGGATGGAGATGTTTCTATGGAGGGAGGATTTGTGGACAGTTGTAAGCAATCCTCCAGCAGATCTCAATAAGGAGGGACAAAGACAACATGAAAAAGCACTAGCCAGCATAATTTTGTCCTTGGAAGATCGTAAAGTAAGCTAGAGAATGGTGACTGGCCTTAAGGGGAATTTATACAAGGGACACTGCAAACAGCAAAGTAACTTTCACCAGAAAACTTTATAGAGCAAGCCTACAGTCTGTACAAAATGTGTCAGATCACCTCCAGTTTATGAAGAAAACCTTCCTTGAGTTAGAAGAGTGAGGAATTGTGTTTTCAGAAGTAGACAAAATATATGTTGTATTGAGATCCCTTAATGATGCTTGAGACATATTAGTAACAAGCCTTGAGTCCATGAACAAGTGTGATTTAACCGTGAGTTATCTGACTGGGAGACTTTTGGAAAAAGAACAGAAAAGACTAGAAAGAGGCAATAGTAATTTGCAGCTCAGTCAGAAAAGAACTGTATTCCAGAGTGATAGGAAAGTGGGAGAGAAAGTCTGTATTGTAAAACGCTTCTTTGCATGTGGATCTACTCAGCAAATTCATAGAAATTGCCCAACAAAAGTACGCATACCACTGGTAGTATGTTGGCACCTGGCAGTTGGTACGCATACGACAGGTTGAAAAGCACTGTAAAAAAAATGGTGTAAAAAAAGTGTAAAAGTGTAACGTAGAGATGAGCTGAAGCAGCAGCAATGCAACACAGGCCTGTGGGAGAGAGAGTTTGAACCACAATGTTGTTGGGGCTCTGTTGAGTGCCCAGGATCTATGCTGGGCTCCAGCTGATTGGCGCTTCTGGAAGCAGCATGCAGCCTGGCGAAAGGAATCAGTTGCAATACACTGAAGACAAAAGAAGGCGGAGAGAGGAGAGGATATAAAATAGACAAGCTTGCAGGGTGTTTACATTTGGCCCAGGGCCACCCTGGAGATAGTGAGGGGCTGGACCCCACCACCTAGGGCCCAGCCCACCCCAGCCTGCAATCAAAGGAAAAACTTGAATTCAGCGGGCCAGAAGGCAGCTCAGCCACCGTGCCCCTCCGGTTCCTTCTTGGCTCCTGAGCCCAGACGCAGTCGCTGCTCCTTACCATAGCTGGGGCTGGACTTGCAAGCCTCCTGCTTCAACCTCCCTGCAGCTACCTCCTTCAGAGCCTTCCTGATCCCAGTGGGCTTGCCAGTGTGGCAGCGAGTGGGAGCGCTGAGTGATCCCTGCTTTGCTGGACAAAGCGGGCGGACATATGCCGGCAGGCCCATTGGGATCAGGAAGGCTCCAAAGGAGGTAGATGCAAGGGGGTGGGGAGCAGGAGGCTTGCAAGTCTATCCCCAGCTATGGCGAGGAGCAGCAACTGCACCTGGGCCCAGGGGATGAGGAGAAGGAACTGGAGGGACACGGTGGCTGGGCTGCTTTCTGGGGGTGTATGGCCTGACTCTCACCAAAATACAAATCCCTTTATAAGCAGGGATTGGGAGGCTGAAGGCCTCTGTCTTTGTGGCCATGCAGTTCTAAAATCAATGGGCTGCTGCTGGGCATAAGAATCAAAATAGGGCAAAACAAGCATAGTCCACCATGTTTTATTGATTACAAAGTCTTCCTTGGGTTTTCATATCTCTTCCTGAGCTATTAAAATCACATTGGCAAGGTCTGTACCGAACACCTGGCAACTGGATTTTAGTCTAGTCCCTTGTGCAATCTCAGGCCACATTCTGGAGGTAAGAGGATATAGTAACGAGAGAGCTGCAAAATTCATTATTTATTTATTCTTGCCTTTAGCAGCAATAAACATGTTCTTAGATGATTTTGCTAGCAACCTGCAGGATGTGAACTTTCCCCTTTGGGGAAAGAATTCAGAACTGCTAGATTTATTTTTCCTGCTAATTATAGTATACCTTGTGGGTTTTTTAAGGAGCTATGAGAAAAAAGATGTGTCTGAAAATTAAAGGATGTATGGATTGAGCTGTGAGACAGGAAAGGGAAGCACATGGACTTATGCTCTACCAGTTGCTAACAGGTATGCCGCTAATATTCTGACTTGACACCTGCATGCTCTCAGGGTCCAAAGATTATCTTCATTCTTCATAGGGCGGTATTGTGGAATAACTAAATTTTTCTGGGTTCTGATTTTAAGGTGAGTATCTTGTGTTATGGAGGCCTTTGATCTTCTTCTTAAATACATAATAGTATAATGAGAACTAAAGGCTTAAAGGGAAGGCAAATTAAAAAGAATGAGAAGTTTTGGGGTTTTCAATTCCCTTCCTGTTAAGAGTTCCTTAATAAGGTTTGCCCTTCCTAACATCAATAAAGATGGTTTTTCCAGAAAATATGTGAAAAGCTGTAATTGGTGATTTAACTGTTTTCTTTTTGGCTGTGTTTTAATTTATATATAATATATGATTAATTGAGGAAGGCTTGGAGAGGTAGAAGTAGCCAATATGGAGGCTGCGCCTTGCCCTCCAAATCTCTGTCTCCCTTGCAGATCTCTGGATAGGAGGAGGGGCTGGCAGGGGAGCTGCGTGAGGGAAGGCTGCCCCAACAAGCCAGCATCCTTACCACACATGATTGGAAATGGTAATTCCCTTTTGAGAAGGACCAGCCGCTCTTGTGCAGGACCTGGGAGCACTGCTCCCCTGCCTCCTCCTCTTGCTCTCCAGAGATCTGTCAAGACAGAAGTTGGACTCAGGGAAACTGCTTCCTACAAAAGTTCTCCATGCTTCCACACACAGCAGCGTTATCCTCCACCACCTGCTTTGCTGGGAGGGGCCACCGGACAGAGAAACACCAATGATGTTTGGGATTGGGAGAAGCACATCTCTTTAGTGTCCTATGCACACACACACACACACACACACACACACACACACACACCATTCCAAGCTTGGAAACTTGTATCCACATCTGAGCTAGCTAGTCCCCAAACTTGGAATGCAGTGTGTGTGTGTGCGCACGCACATGTGCTTGGTTGCTAACAGTTTGGGGAGGCAAATAGTTTGTGGGGCACCGAGTTGTCCCTATAACGAGTTAGCTGGTGTGACTTGTTCTGCTCCAACCCAGCTGTCTCAAGTCAGCTGTGTCCAGTGAGTGGCATCGAGTAAGCCACGCCCACCTGATAGGTGACTGGTGGTACTCAAATATTGCCATATCGTAAAAGTGGTACAATCTCCGAAAAGATTGAAAAGCACTGTTATAAATAACACAAAACTTTTTCCAGGAATGTGTAATCCTGGCAAATAGTAATCATTCTTCTGTACAAGGGCAAAGAAGATGTATATGTACCATGTATTGGTAAATTGTTTGATAAGGTTTTATCGAATCTTAGATTTAGATCCAATTTGCTGAGTGTGTCTTGCTTAGACAACGAAGGATATGAGGTAATTTTTGTAAAGGGTGCATGTAAGTTCATTATAACAGGATGTGTGCACAAGGTTTGAAACTGAACAATTTTATGTTTTGAACCACAAGGAAACTGGTGGCAGTGTGCAAACAATCTTTTCAAATGAATCAAAGCATAATGGGTGTGCACATTTGTTGCACAGAAGCCTGAGTCATGCAAGCTTTAAAGTAACACAGAAAATGCCTCACCTGGCTGTAGGTGTGAATGTAAAAGATTGTGATAATTATTTGGATTGTGCTATTTGCAAAGAGGCCAGATCAAAAGTATATTCTATCAGCAAAAGAAGTGAAAGGAAATCTGACAGGATTTTTCAGTTCTTGCTGATTTAATTGGCCTTCTATCCCCATCAATGGAAGGGTCCGAATTTGGTTTGGTAATTGTTGATGATTACTCTAGATATGGATTTTGCTATTGACTAAAAAGCAAAATTGAAGCATTTCAACAATTTATACAATAGGTAATTTTTGTAGAGAGGAGGTATAATCAAAGGGTACATTAGCTACAAAAAGACAGAGGAAATGAGTTCATGTCTAATATATGTCAGCAGTGGCTGAGAAAGAATGGCATAACACATAGAAAGATGAACCCCTACACTTCAGCAAAGAATGGAGTTGCTGAATGCAAAAATGATGTGTTACAAACTATGAAAGATGCATTGCTAGCAAATGGAGAATGAGTAAGCTACTTTGGGAAGAGGCGATTTTAACTGCCAATTATTTTGTCAATAGACTATGGAGTTCAGCAGTTGATGAAACTCCATATTACATGTTATATGGAAAACAACTATCTCTGGCACATTGAAGAATCTTTGCCTGCAGTGTATGGGTGCACATTCCCAAAACAATTAGAAATAGGCAAGGAAATTGAAATTTACAGGTTATCAATCAGGATCAAATGCATATAGCAGAGGTTTCAAATTCGATTTCATTGAGGGCCACATCAGCATTGTGGTTACCTTTGCAGCAGCAGGGGAAATGTGGTTGGGTGGGTGCAGCTGACTGGGTGGGCATGGCCGGGTGGGTGTGGCTGGCTCATCACTGCTCATAATGGGTGCCTGTGGGGGCTGGGCAGGGCTGTGAGGGCAATCTGGGGGTCTCTGGCAGAAGGGGGTGGGACTGGGGCAAGCGCTGGGGCTTGGTCCACCAGAGGAGCCTCATCCCTCTTGGGCCATTCCTTTCCTTCTTTTTTGTTTCCATCCCTCCTTCCTTACCTGCCTCTCTGATTCTAATTCCCATCCCCTTCCTTTCCTTCCTTCCTTCCTGTCATCCAAAGAAGTCAGATGGGCACAATACTTTAATCAATTTCAATTTCACTCTGAAATACCTCTCGGGGGAAAAAATCTTCCTAGCAGATGCTAATCTAGAATGCCTCAGTATAATAACTCTAAGCCAGAAATAATCAGTCTGGTCACCCCTTCCCACCACCAGGGCACAAACAAAAGTGAGAATCAGAAGAGCTGGAAGGGACCTTGGAGGTCTTCTAGTTCAGCCCCCTGCTCAAGCAGGAGATCTTATAACATTTCAGACAAATGACTGTCCAGTCTCTTCTTAAAGACCTCCTGTCAGGACCCACCCCAATCCACATCTTAGGAAAGAAGAACTCTTGGAGACAGGATTGTCCAAGCAGGAACTTTTACTAAAACATGATTGTCAGTGGATAATCTAGACAGGATCTGGAAATTGTGTTGCAGATTGATACTTTTAAAGTATCCTCGAGTAAAAACCCCTCCCCTCAGTCCATTTGGTCAGTCCCGGATCAATTAAGGTTCAGGTGTCAAAACCTTCCATGGGAAAAGGGATCTTCCATGCCTTTATGACATTTACTTCCTTCCCTTCAGATTTCAATTGGAGATAAAAACCAGAATCTCTCCCCCCCCCCCCTTTCTTTGTTCTTTTCAGTTCAAAGGTTCTTTCCCTGGTCTTTCATGATGGCCTCCAGGCATGCTGAATAAACAACCTTGCATCTAAGGGATAGGGATGGCCAGTTAACATCTTCTCTCCTCCTCCTTTGGAATGGCAGAATCCAGTGAGGGGTGAGTTTTAGGATTGCACAGATAGAGATTTAGGAATGGAATATAAATGGATTCTGACAATCTGCTCTCCTTAAAAGAAAGATAAGTCCATCTGTAGAGGGACAGGTGAATTGGTAAAGTGGCTAGGGTAGCTGCCCCCCCTGCTATTGATCCATCTAGCTGGCCAAAGGAGATTGGTTGTTTTAGTCTCCTCACTGGGATGCCTAAATTCCCCACCAGCGTCGGGCTGATGAGGCAGCGGGTGCAACCAGAGTCTATTAGGGCTTTTACTTTGATGGCTTCAGGCATAGAGTAAGCTAATATAGTCACTGTCTTAAGGATGGGTGGAATGGATCCACTTACCAATGGTTCTTCCTCCAAGCTGTCTTAAGAAGTGTCCACCGCCCCTGCGGTGTAGGCCAGAATCCAATTCCAGTCCTTGGCAAGGGTTGTGGACTCTACAGCCTCTGTCCCCTTCATGGAAGATTCTTTTGGGTTGCCTTGCGACTTCCCTAGTCTCTTGGCGGGTGATGCCTCTGATTTACACTGAGGGGCTTTTGAGCGGCATTCTGCGGCACAGTGGCCCTCTCCTGCATTTGAAACAGCCTGTTGATTTCTTAGCCGTGTACGGTGGTTTTTCCCCCTTGAGTGTTTGCTCAGGCAGCGGGCGGCCCCATGGTTTTCCCTGGCGGTGCCTGTTTAGTAGGTCTATCTCCACCTCCTCTGCCAGGACATACCAGTCATCGAGATGGTGTGGGTTTCCTCGAGGCAGGCAAGTGGCATACAGGTTGTAGTTTAGCCCGTCTTTGAAATGGCTAAGGAGGATGTCTTCCAGCCAGTTCAGCTTGCTGGCAATGGCTTGGAATTCTTGGGTATATTCAGCCACTGGCCATCTGCCCTGCCTCACCGTTTTGATTCTCTCCTGGGCCTTACAATCAGCCAAAGGGTCCTCGAACTGCCTCCTCAAGGATGTCATGAATTGGTTGAAGTTGTTGAGTTCTGGGGCATTGGAGTCATGCAGGTTCACCACTCTGTCTACAGCTGGTCCATCCAGGGCGGATTGCATGATACAGATGCGGGCTTTGTCACTGGGGATGTCCTGTCCATATTGTTCCATATAGCTGAGGACTTGGGTTAGGAAAAACCCCAAGCGTGGTGGCTCTCCCCTGAATTTTGCTTCCAGGGGCGATAGTCTTTGAATGGATTGTTGTCTGTGCAGCGGACAGTATTGCCCCTCATCCTGATCCCCGTCTGTGGTTCTGGGGGTGTGTGTGTTACTGAGGCAGCAGCTCCTGTTCCAGCGGACTGCCCTGGTGTTGTAGGTTCCGGATCCCCCCCCCACTGTCTCTCCAGTTGCGGCCCCGGGCACTACTGCGGCTGCGGTATTCAACTTTCTCCTCTCTTAGTGAGCTAAGGGTTTTCTTCATCAGGTCAATAGCTTTCTCTAGGATCCGCTCCTCTTCACTGATGGGCAGGAAGCTCTCCATCTCTTGCCTCCATTCGGGTTGGTGGCTGTCCCGCCTCAGGGTCACTTTCCTCAATGCCTTTTCCCACTCGCTTTTCCTTCCAATGCCCATCGACCACTGCAGTTTGCAGTCATGCGTCTCTACCACGTCTTCCCTGGAGGAATATGATGCTTCAGCTTCCAACCGTTGTTGGGGTTTCGTTTGGGGGGGAAACTCCCTTTCCATGGGGCTTTCCTCCTCCATTGCTTCATCCTCAGACATTGTATTTTTTGCAAAGTCCCCCAGTAAGGTTTTTCCTTCCAGGTTGACTCTTACTGCAGATCCTGTCTAATGTCAGGACCCACCCCAATCCACATCTTAGGAAAGAAGAACTCTTGGAGACAGGATTGTCCAAGCAGGAACTTTTACTAAAACATGATTGTCAGTGGATAATCTTGACAGGATCTGGAAACTGCACCCACAAAGTCTGAATGCAAGCTGTTCCCCTGGTTAATTGTCCTCGCTGTTAGGAAGTTTATCCTTAATTCCAGGTTGCTTCTCTCTTTGATTAGTTTCCTTCTATTGCTTCTTGTCCTGCACTCTGGTTCTTTGGAAAATAAATTGACCCCCTCCTCTTTGTGGCAGCCTCTCAAATACTGGAATATTGCTATTATATCGCCCTTAGTCCTTCTTTTTTCTAAATTAGCCAAACCCAAATCCTGCAACTGTTCTTCATACGTTTTAGTCATCAGGGCTTTAATCATCTTAGTTGTTCTTCTTTGTATTTTTTCCAAAGTCTCACATCTTTTTTGTAATGTGGTGACCAAAACTGGATGCAGTATTCCAGGTGTGCTGTTACTAAGGCTTTATAAAGTGGTACTACTACTTCATGTGATTTTGATTCTATGCCTCTGTTTATACAACCAAGGATTTTTTTTTATTTTTTTTATTGAAAAGTTTTACAATACATTTTTAAGATAAAAAAAGAAACAAGAAAAAAAAACCCTCCTCTCCCTCCCCTCTCCCCAACCCATCCCTACCCAACCCTCCCCCCTCCCCGACTTCCCAGAGCTGAATACAGGGTATAATATTACAAACATAAGCTAAAATATGCTAACAACCCAAGAGTGAAACATTAAATTCTGTCGCACTTTAACTCTCCATAGTCATCATATTGCTAACAAATAACAAATAACTAATTATACATCATATAAAACCACTACTTATTCAAATGCTAAATGAAACTTTTTAGTCCCATATTTATTCTGAATATATTCAATCCATCTTCTCCATCCCACAATATATATCTGTTGCGATTGTTCTTTCAAATATGCTGAAATCTTTGCCATTTCTGCCAAGTTAGAAACTTTCAAAGTCCACTCTTCTATAGTTGGCAGTTCCTCCTTCTTCCAATATTGCGCTACTAAAAGTCTCGCTGCCGTGATTAGATTCAACATCAATTTAGTGTCTATAACAGTAGTATCTGTAATAATACCCAACAAAAACAACTGCGGAGAAAAATTTATCCTTTTCTTAAATATCTTTTGCATATTCCACCAGATTTTAATCCAAAAAGCTTTGACTTTTTTACAAGTCCACCATATATGAAAATACGTTGCGTCCTCACAACCACACCTCCAGCATTTGGGCTGACAGTTCGGGTACATACTTGCTAGTTTTTTAGGCTCTAAATGCCACCTATAAAACATTTTATAAAACCAAGGATTGTATTAGCTTTTTTGGCTGCCGCCACACACTGCTCACTCATGTCTAAGTGATAGTCCATTAGGTCTCCAAGGTCCCTTTCACAAGATCTCCTTTTTGAGCCAGATTTCACCTCATCTGTACTTGTACCTTTGGTTCTTCCTGCCCAGATGTAAAATCTTGCTTTTTTCCACATTAAATTTCATTTTGTTGGATAGGGGCAATTGTTCAAGTCTGTCAAGATCTTTTTGGATCCTGAGCTTGTCTTCTGGGGTTTTGGCTATTCCTGCCAGCTTAGTGCTATCTGCAAATTTGATGACTTTCCCTTCTATTCCCTCATCTAAGTCATTTATGAAGTTATTGAAGAGTACTGGGCCTAAGACGGAACTTTGTGGTAGCCCATTGCTTACTTCCCTCCATGTAGATGTAGTACTATTAAGGACTACTTGTTGAATAAGGTTTGTCAGCCAGTTACAAATTCACCTAGTGGTGATGCTGTCTATCCCACATTTTTTCTAGCTTACCAAGAAATAGGTTGTGGTCTACTTTGTCAAATGTCTTGCTGAAGTCCAAGCATCCACAACATTTTACTGTTCTACTAATTTAGTCACTTTGTAAAAGACTGAAATAAGATTGGTTTGGCCTGATACGTTTTTAACAAACATGTGCTAGTTATAACTTAATTTGTTTCTAGATGTTCACAGAGCTGTTTTTATTATTTTTTTCCAGCATCTTCCCAGGTATTGATGTTAGGCTGATTGGTCTGTAGTTTCCTGGGTCTGTTTTTTCCCCTTTTTTGAAGATGGGAACCATATCAACTCTTTTCCAATCCTCAGGTAGTTCCCTAGTGCTCTCCAAGATTTTTTAAAGATATGATACAAAGATATTTTTTAAAGATATGATACAAAGATATTTTTTAAAGATATGATACAAAGATATTTTTTAAAGATATGATACAAATATATGATACTACCACCTCCTTCAGAACTCTGGGATGTAATCCATCAGGTCCCAGTGATTTATACTCATCAATTTCAGACACATGTTCTCTTACCATTTTCTTGCTTATTTAAATTTTCATTTCTACTCTGTCTTTTATAGTTATGTTTTTGGTAGGTTGGGCTCTAGTTTCTTTTTGCGTGAAGACTGATGCAAAGAATTAATTAAGCAGCTCTGCTTTCTCTCTGCTGCCTGTTATTTCCTTCCCATTTTCTCTCTTTAGTGGATCAACTGTTTCGTTGACTTTTTTCTTGTTAGTTATATATTGAAAGAAATCTTTTTTATTATGTTTGACTTTTGTTGCAAGTCTTTGTTCATCGTAAGCCTATGCTTGTCATGGTTCCAACAAATGCAGCACTTCAAAGAACTTCAAGGCATTGTTTACCTTAAAGAATCTTTTATTATACTTGCATAGCTTCAGCACTTACATATTAGAAGCCAAGATCTGAATTCTCCTCCCCTGAACACATCAAACACAAATGAGCCAATGGGGGGCTAGGGGCTCTCCCTTCGGGGAGGTGTTATGTAAACTACCAGCAAGACAACTGGATGGAGCTCCTCCCATTTGCTGAAGTAGCATAAAATAATTTATTCCATAGCAGCACAGGCTTCACCCCATTCAAAGTGTTACCAGACCAAGACTTTGCCTCAATACTGGAATTACCTGTAGCCACCTCCTCTGTCTCCTCTCTCAAAGATTGGGTGAACAAATTACAAAACATCTGGCCAGTAGCTAGAAGATTGCTAGAAGAGACAAGGGACATCTATAAAAAGCAAGCAAAATACACAAAATCTACGGACTTTCATATAGTGGATCAGCTGTGTCTATCTACCAAGTACTTGCAATCCAAGCAACCCTCGAAAATACTGGGGCCCAAATATGTTGGGCTTTTTCCCATTAAAAGCCTGATTAACACAGTCACAGTAGAGTTTGAACTCCCCAAATCATTCAGGCGTATCCGCCTGATTTCCACTGCTGTCTGCTGAAACCTGACATGCTCTTCCTCTATGCCTGATGATCAAAGGGGAGCAGCATTTTGAAGTCAAAGATATTCTGGATTCCCGCAAATACTGTTGAAGATCCAGTACCTAGTGGCATTGGCTTTCCCCCTTCCAAAATGGAATGGGTGGACTTTAAACATGTTAAAGCCAACTTCTGGTTTTGCACAGTAGCGCAGCAGCCAAAGGATTTTTGGGCTCCATGCCCTTCGGCTGATTTTCTTCTTGTTAGGAGACCCTAAATGGACCAGAAGTTGCCCTGTAGAGGTGGCAAAGAAGGAAGGAAATCCCGTGGACCACAGAGAGATGGCAGTCAACCCAATTGGTCCAGGAGAAGCCTTCCAGAAACAGGAGAAAGGCTAGCCTAACTTCAGAGTCTAGTCCAAGCTACAAGCAAACAAAGTCAAAAAGTACTACTTTACGCTGATTGTAAACAGCGCATTTGAATCTGGATGAGAACATTGATTTTCTCTATCTATTTATTAACTCTCCTGGGAAAAAAAACCCAAGAAGCAAAAAATCTCCGAAAGTGAAGGAGAGGGATCCTTTTATGGAGGACCAAAACACATAGAAATGAAATGAAATGAATATAAAACCGAAATTTGGATAAGTTTGAAATTGCTAAATGGTTCTGATTCTCATTTTAAAGGCAACTGTTTATTTTGAAAATTGAAAAATAAACTGGTGGTGACATCTATGAAGACTATGACAGCTATGGCTTTCATACAGGAGTTGGCAAAATCTGGAAAAAGTAATCTCTGCTAGTGACCTTCAAAGCTCTAACAATAGAGAACAGCTGCAGACAAAGAGAAAATTATAAACTTTAGGGGGAAAAAACCCTTTTTGAACTTTCTGGATTACAAATATCTACTTAACTATGACTGCAAAGCTATTTGCAGCAAAAAAAAACCCTTGATTCTTGGCTACCATGGAAAATCAGAGACTTGCAGAAAGAACTTATGAAGAAAAAATAAATACCTTTCAGGAGGAGATATATGATATGCTGCAACTAATTCAAACAATGGTTTGAAACCACAAAGAAATCCAAAATAACTTTGAAAATATAAACCAATTCATCTCCAATTTAACTTTATAACAAAAAAAATCTCAGAAAACAAAAATAGAGAAGGAACAGATAAAACAGATAACTGAATACAAATTCAAGGATAGAGACTTAAAGATGGAACCTAACAAAACAAAGAAGTATGATTTAACCCAATGGAAAAAAATTCAGAAGAAATACTGGATTTGGAAAAGACAACTTATACTTTAACACCAGATTTGACAATAAGAAAAAAGATTGGACAAAATGGACTGCAGAGATATCAGGAACACTACTAGAACTGGAGAGACAAAAAAATGATAAGAGAAACAGAGAAAAAAAAAGAAAAAGATTTTCTTTTCTGAAAGGATAAATGCCTCTTACAAAGATATTGTATTTGACTTATTTTTTATATCTACAGTAACACCTACAAGAATATGGAAAGATTTTTTTGATTCAGCAGAACATATTGATTAAGAAAGATACTGGGCAAAAAAAAGGCTAAAGCGAAAATTAAGAAAGTAGACGATGGGACCTATCAGAGAGAATATTTTGAAAAAAAAACACCTGTTTGAATATGGTTAAAACAGAAAGATTTTGAATATGAATTTTATTTTAAGAGGGATGAGCCCCTCAAATAACATAGTACTCTCTTTTTCTTCTCTCTTCTTATTTTACTTGTTGATATGAGTAATATAAAAGAGTTGGAATGACTTATATAAAGGAATTTTTTAAGATATTTAAATATGATTGACTTTAAGAAAATTACAATGATTAAAAATGTCTTGGAATTTTTTAAATTCTAGTTAAATGACTAGATTTATTAAATGCAATATTTAAAGATTAAACATATTTTAATTATGATAAAGAATGGAAAAAAATTGGAAATAAATATGTATTAGCTTAGAAGGAACATGGATTTTAAGTAGTATACTATCTTTTTTTTATTTACTCTTATTCTTTTTTCTTTTTTTAGTCTTATTTATTCCTTAAGAAAGGTAAAAGTATTGGGATGCCTTACATGAGAAAAATAGACCTAAACATTTAAATGCAATTAACTTTGAGAAAATCTTAACCAGTAAGAATGTCTTGAACATTGTGGAAAAAACAAATGTAAACAAGAACTGTAAACAGGATATATGATGAGGCAAACCAGAATGACTAGATAGAAAAGAAATATTATATTGATGTGATTATTATCTGTAGAAATATTATACTCAATTGTAATCTACAAAAACAACTTTTGCCAACTTAAGTGAAAATGAAAGAAGACCAGATCACCAAGCCAGCTTATACCACGATCTTCAAGGTTGTTTGCCCTGAGAATGGAATTGTCAGGACCCACCCCAATCCACATCTTAGGAAAGAAGAACTCTTGGAGACAGGATTGTCCAAGCAGGAACTTTTACTAAAACATGATTGTCAGTGGAAAATCTAGACAGGATCTGGAAACTGTGTTGCAGATTGATACTTTTAAAGTGTCCCAGAGTAAAAAGAAACCCCTCACCTCACTCCATTTGTTCAGTCCCAGATCAATTAAGGTTCAGGTGTCAAAACCTTCCATGGGAAAAGGGATCTTCCATGCCTTTACTTCCTCCCCTTCAGATTCCAATCAGAGATACAAACCAGAATCTCCTCCCCCCCCCCTTTCTTTGTTCTTCTCAGTTCAAAGGTTCTTTCCCTGGTCTTTGATGATGGCCTCCAGGCATGCTGAAAAAACAACCTTGCATCTAATGGATAGGGATGGCCAATTAACACCTCTTCTCCTCCTTCGGTCATGGGAGGGGGATTGGAAGTTAGAAAGAAAAGCTTTGTATTTTGCACAGGAATAACAGATTCCAGCTGACTTTTCTGCAACCAGTTTCTTTCAGTAAATGTTCCTTTGCTTCAATTAAATGGAGTCATGAGTCTTACTTTCTTGATTGAACAAACTGGGGCAGGTCTCATACAACCACAATTGAGCCCAGAATTTATGTTGCTAAGAGAGAAATTTGTTAAGTGAATTTTGTGCAATTTTATGTATTTTCTTGCCAAATTTGTTAAGTAAATTACTTTAGTTTGTTAAATTAGTAACATAGTTGTTAAGTGAATCTGGCTTCCCCATTGACTTTGCTGGTTGGAAGATCACAAACGGTGATTACATGATCTTGGAACACTGCAACTGTCATAAATATGAATCAGTTGTCAAGCATCCAAATGTAAATCATGTGATCATGGGTCATAAGTGTGAAAAATGGTCATAAGTCATTTTTTCAGTGCCATTGTAACTTCGAATAGTCACTAAATAAACTGTTGTAAGTCAAGGACTACCTGTACTTTAAATGTTACAAATGGTTCTAATATATAGTAGTAGAAAACATGCAAGGTATGTAGCTTAGTTACAAGGTATTTAAAAATAAAACCAACAACAACCCTTTTTCTTGTCCATAAGTAAATTGTGAACTAAACCAATTAATGGAAATGGTGAGTGTGGAAAAATAAATTGAAGCTGAGAAAATGCAATATAGATGGCACAGAATTATTTATTTTTAAATCAATTGTATAAGAATGCCCAACTCATAATGACTGAGCAATGTACAAATTAAAAACTACTGCACTGGAGAAATCAGGAACAGCACTCAGTCTTGTCATAGTGAAGTCTGTTCCTCTCCAGCCAGTCCCCAACACAGTCACCAGGAACTGGGATAAGACCTCAGCAATATTACTTGGTTGATTCAGGGTTGAGGTTTTCAACTGGGTGTCAAACAGCATACTGATGATACTTGAACTGTGTTCCTCAAAAACATACCCTACTTCCTCTGCTAGGATGTACCATCCATGGAGAGTGGGGGAGGCACCCTTGGAGATATAGGTGTTATAGATTTCGTCACTCAGCCCATCCTTGAAGCAGCTGATGAGGATTTGTGGCCAGTCAGTTAACTGGCATGCCAGCTTGTGAAATTCTTAGGTATACTCAGCCTCTCCTCTCTTGCAGAATGGTTTTGATGGTCCCTAGCCTTGCAATTGGCCAGAGGTCTTTGAACCACTTGCAGAGGGCAGCCATGAAGCAGTTGAGATTTCTCAGGTCCAGGGCATTGTCATAATGGAGGGTCAGCATCCACTTGGTAGCTGTGGTAACACATCTTACCTTGGCTCAGTGGATATTTCTGGGCCATACTCCACCATGTAGGTCCAGACCTGTGCCAGGAAGAATCCCAGTTTCTGGGCCTCTCTGTTAAACTTCACACCCAGGGTGGGTAACTTGCAGATTCTCTTTTTTCTTGGGCTGGTCCTGCAGGTGTTCCCTGCTGGGCAGCCACCGTCAGTGCTGGGGGGATGGTGACTGCTATCATTGGGCTGGCTGAGTTGCCAGCCGTCCCAGTGGGGATAGATATTCTGTCACCAGCTACAGTGGGGGATGGTTGCCTCATCTGAGCCAGGGTTTTCTGTGCTTTGAAGTTCTCAAAAGCCCTCCACATGAACTTTATGGCTTGTTCCATCATCCACTCTTAATTGCTTTCAGCCCTTCCAGCTCAGCTCACTTTCCTTGTGGCAGGTGCCTCCTCCTCCATGGGTGAAACCCTTGGGGTTTCTCTTCCCACTTCTCTTTTCTCCCGACCCCTTGGGGTCTCAGTGGGTTGTCTTCTTGCCACTTGGACAGATCCAATCCTCTTGGAAGTGGTCTTGTGGATGCTTCTCCCCAGATTTCAATTTCTTCCTTCCCTTGAGTCAACATCATATGGACAGTCCCCACCATAGAGGTGAAATCTGGTTTGGCGTGAGGGAAGACCAGGAGACAGCAGGCACGGTTCAAAACGATTTATTGAGGGTGGAGTCCCGGGTGAGGCACCGCCAGGATTCTCCCTTTATTTATATTCTAACTAAAGCGTTTTAACCAATCAGCAGGTGGTGTTCTCCCGCCACGAGACGGCGGCCAATCCGGCATGGGCAGCTGCTTCCGCCATGAACTGTCAGCCGGCTGTTGCTCCAGCCAGCTGGCAGCTTCTTGACAGCTCGGGTTGCTCTGTGCATGCGCAGCCAGGCAACTTTTGACAGCTGTCAGTGAGCTGTGCATGCGCAGCAACTTTTGACAGCTCGGGTCGTTCTGTGCATGTGCGGCCGGCAACTTTTGACAGCTGTCAGTGGGCTGCGCTTGCGCGGCAGTTTGACAGCTGTCAAAGTCAGCCAATCGCTGTGCCTGCTTGGGTGAGAGGCAGCAGCCCTTTTGACAGCTGTCAACGGGCTGCCGAGTTCTTCCTCATGAACGAGTGAGGCGAGTGAACAGTTTTAACAGTCAATATATAACACCCCTTCCCCCTCCCCTTGAAATTTTTTAACTTGGCTGGCTTTGCTGCTTCTGCTTCCAGCCCATTCGTAGTCGGCTAAGTATGCTGGTGTTTTCCGCAATCTGGAGGAGCGGCGGAGGGTCCCTCCGGGCTGATCTTCCTTCCCCCCGATGATGGGAGTTGTTGGGCTCGGAGATTCGGAAGCTTCGGAGGGGTCGGAGACGGGCGGCGGCGGGCTTGGCGGCATCTGTGGTGGAGTCGGGTTATGCAGCGTAGTGGGGGGTGTTTGGGGGGGGCGTGTTTGCGGCGCCCTGGCCCTCAACTGGTCAGCATGCCGTTTGATGTGTCGTTCTCCCCCAAGTCAATTAGATAAGGGATTGGACCTGTTTGATTCAGCACTACGCCTTGAACCCATTTGTCGCCGGTCCCGAAGTTCCTTGCCCAGATAAGTTGGCCGGGAGGGAAGGTTTTGATAGGCGGTATATGGTCAGTTTCTGCGGCTGTCCTGTCAGGGTGTATGCGGTCCAGCTTGGTGACCAGGCGATGGCCCCAGCGGAGTTCGGCAGGTGATTTCCCAGTGGAGGAGCAAGGGGTTGAGTGTTGGGCCAGGAGGAATTGTGCCAGCCGGCAGTGCCAGTCTCCGGAGATGATTTTCTTCAGGGAGTCCTTGGTGGTCTTCACCATGACCTCTGCAAGGCCGTTCAAAGATGGGTGAAAGGGCGCAGATATGGTGTGCCTAATTAAGTTGTCCCTGGTGAAAATCTGGAAGTCATGAGAGGTAAATTGGGGCCTGTTGTCGGACACTAGGATGTTGGGTAACCCGTGGGTGGTGAAAACCCTCCTCAAACCACTGATTGTGGCCGCGGTGGTCGTGCTGGAGATGGGGATGACTTCCAGCCATCTGGAGAAGCTGTCAACTATTATGAGCAAGTTTTGGCCCTGGAAGGGGCCGGCATAGTCGATATGTACCCTGGAACAGGGGTTCTTGGTTACCTCCCACTTGTGAACGGGGGCGTGTGGCGGGGGTGGTCTGGTTTGCTGGCACATGTAGCAGCTGGCTACATGATTCTCAATCTCGGCATCGAGCCCCGGCCACCAAAGGTAGCTGCAGGCTAGCAATTTCATCTTAACCACGCCTGGGTGGCCTTCGTGGAGGGAATGTAGGGCTTGTTGTCTGTGGGGGATTGGAACAATGACCCGGTTGCCCCATAGGATGCACCCTAGGTGGGCAGATAGTTTGTGCCGTCTGAGGTAATAGGGTTGGAACTCTGGCCCGGGGCAGGCAGACTGCCAGCCTGTCAAAACCCAGTTGAGAACTCTGCCTAGGACCTTGTCCTTGCTGGTTGCAGCGGCTATGTCCTTGGCGGACAAGGGGCGATCTGGCAATTCCTGGAGTACCAGGATTTGGCCGGCTGGAGCAGGATCTGGCTTGAGAGTGGGTAGGGGCAGCCTGCTTAGCCCGTCTGCGTGACCCATTTCCTTCCCGGGTTTGTGTTCAAGTTTGAATGAATAAGCGGCTAGGAATGTGGTTCAGCGCAGCATTCTTGGGAAAAGGATTTGAGGTGTTAATTTGTTCCAGGTGAAGAGACCTAGCAGTGGTTTGTGATCGGTAAAGATTGTGAAGGAGCGGCCGTATAGGTAATCGTGAAATTTTTTCATGCTCGCCACTATTGCTAAGGACTCCTTGTCGATTTGAGCGTAATTCCGCTCTGCCCTGGACACGGTCCTGGAATAATATGCGATGGGAGATTGTGTCCCATCCATGTGCAGATGGCTGAGGACTGCGCCTATGCCATAGGGGGAGGCGTCGCAAGCGACGCAGAGGGACATTTTTCCCCGGTAATGGGTGACTGTGGATTTGCTGGATAGGAGCTGTTTCAGTTTTTGGAAACTGTCATTGTGGACCTGGGTCCACAACCAGGGGGCTCCTTTGTCTAGCAGCCTGTGAAGTGGTTCTGCTATGGTTGCCTACTGGGGAAGGAAGGCGTGATAAAAGTTAAGGAGTCCTAAGAAGGCTTGGAGTTCATCCTTGTTCTTAGGGGGTGGGGCTGCCTTGATTGCCTGGATCTTAGAATTGATGGGGTGGATTCCCTTGGCATCGATTATGTAGCCCAGGAATTCGGTGGCCGGGACTCCTATGGAGCATTTTTCTTTTTTCAATTTAAGGCCGGCGGTGCGGAATCTGTGCAGCACCTCCTGCAACCTATCCGCTAAAATTTCTTCAATCTCCCCCGCGATGAGCACGTCATTGAAGTAGGGGCAGACACCAGGAATCCCTTTGAGGGTTTTTTCCATGGTCTCCTGGAAAATTCCGGGTGCGACAGCAATTCCGAATTGCAGGCGGTTCACCCTGAACACCCCGCGGTGGGTAACAATGGTCTGGGCATCAGCTGTCTTATCTGAGACTGGTAATTGTAAGAAGGCGTGAGCCAAGTTGAGCTTGGCGAAAATGGTGCCCGAGTGGATGGCTGACAGGACGTCCTTGACAGCTAGGACTGGATAGGCGTGGGGGTTTAAAGTGCGGTTCAGGGTGGCTTTATAGTCCGCACAGAGGCGGACCTCTCCGTTGGGCTTAGTGACGATCTTCTTTTGAAGCTTTTCGTTCCGCAGACCGGCAATGACCTGGTATCTGATGCGGTCTTTTAGGTCGGGGAAATGACAGCAGCGGGCTGCCTGGCGGACCGTAGCAATAAAGGACGTGGCTGACTCGCCCGGTCGTTGGAATTGGGCGAAATTCAGCCGCCAATAAAGTTCGGACCGAGGCGATCAACAAGCTCTGCATAGGGCATGGCAGCCACGGGGTCTGGGCTGCAGAGCCCTACGGCGGCATTGTAGACCACTGGCCTGCTGAGGCAGAGAAGCGTCGTGGCCCTGGGATGGTCTTCGAAGATTTTGTTGATGAGGAAGTACCCCTTGACTTGCCCGAGATGCGATTCCCAGCCTTGGTGGAGCAGTGGGCTAATGCCTCCTTAAGTAAGACCAGCTGCCTGCAATTAGTGCAGGTTCGCATCCTACCAGGCTCAAGGTTGACTCAGCCTTCCATCCTTCCGAGGTAGGTAAAATGAGGACCCAGATTGTTGGGGGCAATAAGCTGACTTTGTAATAATGCCGCTTGGGGTGTGTGTGAAAGCCCTAATGAGCAGGCATATACATAGAATGAAGGCTACTGCTAAGCTTGTAAGCCGCCCTGAGTCTTCGGAGAAGGGCGGGATATAAATGGAATAAAAATAAATAAATAAAAATAAATAAATAAATTCTCGGATGTGCCCGAGAGTGGCCATGCTGTCGGGTCCACGGGTCTGTTTGTGGGTTAAGTGGGTGGAGGGCTCTCCCTAGCCAGCGAGTGACTTTAGCAGCGTCGGCTGGTGGGACGGCTTCCCTCCTTCCGTTCGTGGCTTCAGCTCAGTGACTTCAGCTCTAATAAGCAGACCCATATCCCACCTTCGTCGCCAGGTGGTTTGGCGTGAGGGAAGATCAGGAGACAGCAGGCACGGTTCAAAATGATTTATTGAGGGTGGAGTCCCAGGCGAGGCACCGCCGGGATTCCCCCTTTATTTATACTCTTAACTCTAAAGTGTTTAAACCAATCAGCAGGTGGTGTTCTCCCGCCACGAGACGGCGGCCAATCCGGCATGGGCAGCTGCTGCAGCCGTGAACTGTCAGCCGGCTGTTGCTCCGGCCAGCTGGCAGCTTCTTGACAGCTCTGGTTGTTCTGCGCATGCGCGGCCAGGCAACTTTTGACAGCTGTCAGTGAGCTGCGCCTGCGCGGCAACTTTTGACAGCTTGGGTCGTTCTGTGCATGCGCGGCTGGCAACTTTTGACAGCTGTCAGTGGGCTGCGCTTGCGCGGCAGTTTGACAGCTGTCAAAGTCAGCCGATCGCTGCACCTGCTTGGGTGAGAGGCAGCAACCCTTTTGACCAAAACTGCAGATTTCACTTAATGTCAGATTTGTCTCTGTTTGCTCTCTTAGGAAAGTAGGACTCGTAACTCCATTTAATTGAAGCAAATCAATTTTTACTGAAAGAAAGTGGTTGCAGCAAAGTCAGGTGGAATCTGGGGGTCCTGCACAAAATACAACTCCCAATCCCTCCCCCTCATGAGAGTCCCCCAGCCAGCCAATGCCGGTAAGATGTTTTGAGAAACTCTTGAGGTGTGAAACCAGTAACATTCCATTCTCAGAGAAAACGGCTTTGAAGATCCTGGTACAAGCTGGTTTGGTGATCTTCTATTATCACTTCCCCCTCCCAATTTCCCACCATTTAATACACAGGTATGGCAAGGCACCAGGCCGAAAATGGAGATCCTGACATGTCGTAAGTTGAGGACTACCTGTAGTTGTCCTTCTGTACTAGGCTGTAATTTATTATTCAACTCTAACTACTGAACATAAATCCAAAGAACATTGTTTTAAAGAAAATTGAAAGCATGCTACTTTGACAATTGTGTATTTTCCATTATGTCTGAAAATATATTTGAAACAAGAGAAATAGCCAGAATTATAATTTTAGGCACTTTTTTTGCATGTTAAAACTTGTTGATCTTCAGTATTTGTCATTGTTGATAGCTGCTATATGGTCAGAATGACAAATGTTAAAAACACTATACAGTAGTGGTCAAAATTGTGGAAATCTTTTGGGAAAAGTGTACATTTGAGGTTTGATGGCTAATAACACCACTTTTGAGGAGAGTAGTACCATAAAAATATATAACAATGGAAAGATAATTTAATCAAGAATGTAATGAATAACTTTTATGAAGGATTTGCTATTAGAATATCAGTTATAAAGAAGAAAAGTGAAACACATAGAAAAAATGAGATATTCAAAAATTATCATCATGGAAAAAATGAGATACACAAAAATTATCACCATGGAAAAAACAAGATATACAAAAATTATTACCATGTCAGTTAATACTTAGTTGGGAAACATTTAGCATGAATTATGCTTTACAACGTCTTCCCATTGAGTTCTGCAGCTGTTATAATGTGAAACCAAGACTGAATGATTGCTTCTATTAACTGGGTTTTATTGCTGGGTCGCTTCTGACTAACAAGTTTCTTTAGTCAGCTCCATAGATTTTCAATTGGGTTAAGGTCTGGGCTATTCCCAGGCCATTCCAGCAGTGGAATATCTTGAAAGCACTTTTTTCACACAACAGCAACATGACATGGAGCTGAATCCTGTTGAAATATAAATGCTTCATTATCTTGGAAAAGATCATGTGCGGAAGGCTTCAGTTTGGGCTCAAGTATTTCATTAATGTATTTTTGGCCATTTATATTCCCATTAATCACACAAATTCTGCCCACACCTTTTGATGTCATACAACTCCAGATTATAACACTGACTGGGTGTTTCACGGTACATATAATGCAATTAGGATGCAAATCTTCTCCGATTCTTCTCCTTACGTATTTTATGCCATCACTACCAAACAGGGAGATCTTGGTTTTATCACTCCAAATAACACTGTCCCACTGTTCTTCTGTCCAGGCAACATGGGTTTTAGCCCAGTTTAGTCTTTTCAACCTTTGTTTGAGAGATAAAAGTGGCTTTTTTCATGGAATTCTAGATTTTAGGCCAAATTTCTGCGGTTTGCGCCAAACAGTCCTTGCACTCAACTTCACATTGCATTGCGCCATTCAATCTTCTATACACCCAAATGATTTTCTTCTGTCACGTAGGCACAGTCTCTTAATTCTTCTATTATCACTTGCTGTTGTGCACCTTTTCCTGCCTTTACCAGTGTGGTTTCGTAGTGACTGAGTCTTCTTATACCTCTTCAAAAAACTTAGAAATGCCAGCTTTGGTTAAGTTTCCACCAATTTTTCTTCTAATTTCTTTATCACTGTAGCCTTGCTCACTTACTAATACTATTTTTACATCACTTTCTGGGTGACCAGTCAACTCTTTTCACCATTACTTTAATTTTATTACGTTTTACAAGCTCACTAAATGAAAGAACACAAACCTAACCAACTTGATAGCGATCACATAACTTACTGACAAATGTCCTCCTCTCAGGTTCAATACATGACATCAATAACTGAATCCTACTGTGATCTGATTGGCTCATTGCCAAAACAAGATGACACTTGATTGGCTCTCTAAACACTCATGCTCATTAGCTACAATCAGATGAAGAAAGCTACCTGATACCAACCTAAGCAAATTGTACATCCTTTTTCTGCTTATTTGGCTATAAACTTTTCATAGAATACAGATAACTGAACAAACTTTGTTGCATTAGATTCTTGATTAAATTATCTTTCCATTGATATTTTATGGTATTCCTCCAAAACAAAGTGGTGTTATTAGCCATCAAACCTCAAATGTGCACTTTTCCCAAAATGTTTCCACACTTGTGGCCACTACTGTATGAGAAATATTCTCCCATATTGGATTATTGCAAATTGCTGAATCTAGGCTATAGTTATTGTAAATATTACTGTTAGATTGCTTAATGGGGAATGCAATCACATATTAAACCTGTCAATTTGTTTTCAGATTTAAGGTATTTCTTAAATATTTAGCAGGAGATAAATATTTAAAGGTACCTGTCCCCTTATGTATTTAATGCTTAAATTAAACCAAGAGGAAAGATTCATCAAGAATGGGAAGAATTTTTGACAAAACTTTCAGCATGAACGAAAGACACTTCCCTAAATAAGTTCACCAAAATTTAAATTAGTTGTGTCGTATCTTCTAATCAGGTTTGATAATTGGTGTATGTTTGTGGTTATGAGAGGATGTTTTCAGAGTGCTTTTAACTGAATTAAGTTTTTTTTAATACTGTGTTTCCCTGAAAAAATAGTCAAGGTTCCAACTAATGAGACCACATAAAGCAGAACTCTGAGGCTTGAAGTTTCCTCAAAGCACATGTTTATTGGGTACATATTATTGGCACGGTCAAAAGTGAAACCCACTCTGAAATTTCCCTAGAGATTCAAAGTAATTAAAAGTAACACTTCCCTCCCCTCTACGATGCTATAAATCATGCTGTCCAATAAAAGCAATTGGTGGGCTTCTAACAGGATGAGGATGCAAATCTGCTGCTATTTTAGACCATGCTAACAACGCTATTCTGGACAGAAACTGGGGCCTTAGAATTTTTTTCCTAATATGGGTCTGTGGTTTTTGTAACTGGTTCTACTGAATGCAAAGTTTTATTCATTCTCAGTGGTCCTCGATTGAATAAAGCTGCTGGAAAATAATCTGATACATAAAAATCCAAGTTTAATATGATCTTTGGCTGTGTAGCCAATAGCCAAGTATTTAAAACGCTTGTTAATTGATGCTATTCAAATATTATTTGATCAATGTAGTGAATTACTTTTTAACAAATTGAAAAAACTGTTATATGTTGAGTTCCAACCCAATGCACTTTTTAAAAAACAAATGGTACCTAACTAACTATATTTAACTAAATATAATAATTAAATCGATTTCTTTTAAAAGTGCATAACAAATCTTCACGTGTAAATCCAATTAATTCAAATAACTTAAATTATAAAGTATAAAAAAGACTGACAGCACAATCCTAATATAGATACTAATAAATCTCGAAATCAAATCAGTTTGGTATAGATTTTGAGACACCCACCATTTTTTTTTGAAAATTGTGAATGTCCTATTGAGTAGCTTCTGTTTGAAAAATATTAGGTCATAAGTAGAGGTGAAAAGGAAGGGATTTCAAAAGTATTTAGTCTTTAATGGGGGTACTATTGTAATCAAGCAGTGTGCAGAAATAATTCTGATTAGACTTGGTCAATCAAACTACAAAATCAGTTCTGGACTCCTCCTATTCATGTTTAAAGAATGGGAGAAGTATCATTGTTCCAAGCAAACATTTAGACATTTTTCTATAAGAAGCTGATTTTTAATCATGCAGTTGAGTTTATTTATATACTGAGATATTATCAAATGTAAAAAAGATAAAATTAATTACTAGACATAGACAATATAGATTCAAAGAAGAGATAATGTGTCAATTGGAGCAAGTAATGTTACTGTCAACACTGTCCCCGCTGAAAAGAAGACGACGACAACATGGCAAGGTTGACGGCAGAGATTTCTTTACTTCAGAAATGCCAGGCAGAAACAAAGTCAGTGTTGGGGGTTAATCACCCCAACGCGCCGTTTAAACTCTGTGGGTAATTGGGTAATTGGCCCCACCTTTCCCTGGGCAGACCAGCATCCGGCTGAGCCTGCTTAAAACTCCTCCCCTTTTCCGTCTCCCCACATAGTGTCCCAGCCCCTGGCCCCGAGGACCACACGGCTTGCAGGTAAGTACATGCCCCAAACCCCCCTGCCATACTCCCCTGGGCCCCAATTGTGCTCCCCTCCACCGTCCTATCACCCAGTGCTGCAACCCCCTGTCAGCTGAGCGTAGTTATGGCTCGCCTAGCGCCGTCGCCAAAGAGCAGGCAGCGGAGAAGCCCCAAAACAAGAAGTGGCTGTCTTCCTGTGTGCCTGCGGGTCCTTCCGGCGGCTTCGTCAGCGCGGACGCTTCGTAAGTTTTCGGGGCAGCTGCCCCTTGGGAACACGGCCGCGAGCCCTGTGTGGCTGCCCGTGGCGGCTCGCAGCCGTTCCGCCGCCAGTTATGCGGACTCGGGGTGGCATCCGCCCTGGGACTTGCACAGACGGTGCGCGTGGTGCTCCCCCAGCTTTCCTCATGTCGAGCCCACGGGGCTTGACAGGTACAGTATTTATAAAAATTAAACAACTATTAACTTCAGAAGAATTAGGCACACATTTAATTCTATTATTCTAATAATACTGAGGCGTTTAAGTTTTTATAGTTTAATCAAACTAATAGTAAATCCACCTCATACTTACTTAAAAATACATATACAATTCACCATCATATTGACAGGTGCTATTTTTTTTAAAAAAAAGTCCTATTGTCTTTAGTAAAAAGGCAAAAAAATCCCACCCCAAACTGAACCTATAAATAATTGTCAAATGAAGTAAGTTTGATGTTACCATTATTTATTAACTGAAACCTAACTTTCCTAATATCTACAATAGCCATAATTAACAAAGCAGATTATGGGTATTTCTTGTGTAAGAGATCATCTGCCTGCGCTTATTGTTAGCTTTCCAAACAATATACTTTGAAATATATTGTTATAGGGTAACATAGTGAAAAAGCTTTTGTGAAGATTCAGAATACAAACTGGCCTTCAGGGAAATGAAGTGGGCTTGAAAGGAACAATTTGAGCATACCAAATGGTGATGAAAACATTTTTTTGAGTTGATTTTTCTAGAATTCACATTGTGTTCTCAGACAACAAAGATATATTGATTTTATAGATGTCATATTTTTCCATGGAAGAAAGTTTGAAAGGCATCATTGTTCTTGACCAAATGTGTCAAGGCAATGGCTTGAAAAGAAAAAAAAAGCAAAAGTTATAAATCTGGTGCATTAACTTTGTATTTAAATGTGATCATTTTTTCTTACTCATTCTAACTTCAAAGCATTTTCCTTTTCCTGTGCTGAAAGACTCCTTTGTCTCTAAACACATTATTTCTAGAGTTCCCATCATATTTTTGACCAGAACCAAGTTCACAGATAATTGTCAAATACTACAATAATTAGCTAGGTCAAAATAAAACAGTTCTGTAAAGTTTTTTTTAAGTAGGAGTAAAAAACCCCAGAGGGGAATGTTTTTCATATTTATTCATTTCATAATTATATAGATAACACTTTTTGTAACAAATGGTTACTACTGTTTAAAATCAAATAGAACTAGCTTTTGGAGACAACTAAGCAATTTTTTTGCTTTTAAATACAGGAAAACATTTCATCATCATTTTATTGCTATAGAACTCTTGTTGAACACATAGTTAAACTTGGGAGGTTCAGAGAGGATGCAGTTGACCGTTTAAATTGTTTGTACAACTTCCTAATGCGGACTAGCAGCAATTGGATTCAGAAGCAAAAAAATTTCTCAGCACAATTAGAGTGAAAAAAAATTAATCCCATCTTTTAATTTTATGTTAAAATACGAGAAACAGAGGAAAAGCACAGTAATTCTTTTAAATATGTGGATATGAATTCTTTTGAAGACATCAGATGCAACTGATTAATAGTCCAATATTCTGCTTGTTATTGTGTGTTGGTTTTCTTCCAGTTCATCAACCTTGGTAAGTCTGCTGATACAGAATTTGCAAAAATGTAAAAATAAATCAAGGGACTGCAATACTTTTACTATTTTTTAGATTTGCTTATATGAACCTTCTATTTTAATAAACCTTAACAGCAATAATGTATGATCACAAAAATTATTTGTAAGTTTTCTGTGGTTTTTTAATTTAAAATGTTGGCATGCTGTTCTGTTTTTGACTATAACTGAAAATGAAGAGATGAGGAAATATTGCAATTTGGACTGTTGTTTCTATCTCGTGTGTGTGTGTGTGTGTGTGTGTGTGTGTATGTCTTTATATGTGTAAAGATTTTAGGCAAGTAACCATTTTATTCTGTTGCAAGTTTGTTTAAAAATATTATATATCTGGAAAGATATGCTGTTTTATCTGATTTAAGAAATGAAGTATCCGTATATACAAGAAATAAAATCTTTTTTGCTTTTTTCACTAAAACCTCAATTTAAAAAGACAGTGTATTGGATCACTGCTATATATTCAGAAAAAAATAACAGTAATATACAACAAAGATATTTGATTCAAAATGCAATACTATGAGAGTTTTATGCTGTTCTTAATACAAACAAATGCACAAAATGACAGAGCATGCATTTATAACAATAGAGCAGTTGAAATCTTAGTACATAGTGAAGCATTTTTAATTCAAATGGAAGAGATTTACACAGAATATGTAAATAACTTGGCAGATGGAACAGGGAACCACTTTTTTAGACTGCAAATATGTAAGGATAGCAGAATTCTCATTGGTGTTTTAGAACTAACCAGATTGAACAGGAATACTTCTATCAAATAGTATAACTTGTGATATAAAAAGGGAAAAGTCAAACTAACAATTTTCTCTGCCACTGGCTACTCTGATGGTAAACATGATTTCTTGGTAAAATTTCTTACACACTATAGACATCTAAAGAAAATACTGTCAGGCATCTCTGCTCATACAAGCCATGAAGCTTTTTTATTTTAAATTAGTGTATGATTAGGAAAACTAAAGCTCAATAAGATGTATCTATTTTTTCACTTTTCAAAAGAAATTTTGAATTTTAGAATATTGTTACTAAAATTATGTAGTCATCTTTGTTGATCACTTCTGATTTGGTTTCAGTTTCAAACATAAAGATGCTTGATATATTATCTACTCCTAAAATAATTTGCTATAATTTCAAGTTAGGCAACAGTTAAATATAGTTTTCTTGCATACTCTAAACATGCTACTTTTGACTTCTGAAGGAAGAAAGGCTCCCTGCCAGCAGGATCTCATTAGAGCTCCTGCAGATTCTCCACAGTTTTAGGCTTAGAATGGTTTCTAAACCAGAAGAAACTTCCCTAGAAAGGGGAAGCTCTGGAAATCAATGCTCTTGCTCCCCAAAATAGCTGGATGCTCTCAGACTTTTTTTTTTTTGATGAAGAAGTAATCCTGGTTGGGGCGGGGCAACCATGCAAGTTCCACTGTGGAAGAACCAGCCATTTATTTGGACATTAAGGGACACTTATTACTCAATAACCTTTCTTGTCAATTGGGAAGAAAAAAAATGAATCTAGAGATAGATAATGTGTTCAGAATAAACTCCAGATTTGCTACTATGAGAAGACTACCAAGGGATATGTTAGTTCACTTTGTAAGAAGAACAACAAGAGATCTTGTTTTGGATTGCCATTTTAAATTTAAACTGAAAATGGAAAATGTGGATATTATTGTGCTGAAGGAAATCCTGTTGAGAATTTTGAGGAAAAGGAAACCCTATGCTTTTCTTAACGATATCTTAAAGAAGAGAAAGATCCCCTTTCGTTGGGACAAACTTGAAGGAGTGATATTTACTTATCAGGAGCAAAGATTCAGATTGAACTCCATAGAAAAAGCCTGATCAGATATAAACTAATCTTAGAGTCAGCTGAGGAACTGGATGGAGAAAAGAAATCTGTGGCAAAACAACGCCAAGAGGGTAGTATGGAGATAGTGTTATAGGAATTTGTTACTTTGCGCAAAGATGGAGATTAAGGCTATCACCTGGAATATTAATAGGGCAAAAGCCCCATCCAAACATAAAACAAATTAATTATTTAAGGAAACTTAATGTTGATATAATTTGCCTTCAACCACATATTAAGAAACAGGATAAGAAATATTTAATAAATAAACGACTAGGGGAGGAATTTATTTCTGCTGGCTTAAAGAAAACTAATGGAGTTGTTCTATATATAAAACCCCAACTTAAACCTAAGCTGCTTTTAATAAATGACTATGGTAGATTTGTAGTAGTGGAAATTGAGTTCAATGGAATAAAATCAGTAGTAGTAGGCCTGTATAGGCCAAATGATGATAAATGCAAATTTTTCAAATACCTTATGGCACAATTAATAACATTTTCATATCTAAATTGGTTCATGTTGGGGGACTGGTACAGAGTGACCTTACCAGCTTTAGATAGATCATCATCTAAGAGGATTAAACCCTCCCAAGGTAAACTGACAGAGATTTTATTCAACATGATGGTTAACTTAGAATTAATAGACTCATGGAGATATAAAAATGGTTTGACTAGAGAATATACTTTTTTTTCAGAAAGACATAAATCCTTTTCAAGGATTGGCATGATTTGGATTTCTAAAAATTTTACAAATACAATTTTAAAAGTTGATGTTTTACCTAAATCCAGTGCTTTTGGTACTTAGAGGAAAGAGGTTGAATTATAGATGGAGACTACCGTATTTTCCGGTGTATAAGACGACTTTTTAACCTCTGAAAATTTTCTTAAAAGTTGGGGGGTCGTCTTATACGCCGGGTCGTCTTATACGCCGGAAAAAAAAAAAATCAGTCGAGCTTCCCCGTTCTTGCAAAGCCGGGCCGCCCTGCGCAACTGAGCTATTTCCGGCGCGGCCCCAGGACACGGCTGGGCGGGAGCGTCGGGCGGCTCCCCCCACGCGAAGGCCACGCTGCCCGGCGGCTCTTGGCCCGAGGGGAGGGCCTCGCACCCGCCGGACTCACCTGTCACCAGCACCGTTCTTTCCCCCGCAGGGATGTGCTTCCAACGGCGGTGCTGGCCGAAACGAGCCAGCAGGCAGCCACTGTGAGCGCGGCGCTGAGGGGCAGCGGCAGGACGGCCTGGCCCAGCGCCTGCAGGACGGCCAGCAGCCTCACGCGCAGCAGTAGCCGCGGGCTCAGCAACACGTCCCAGCACAGGAGCTGCACCGCCAGGCTGCCCAGGAAAAGCAGCCACACCGAGAGGCTGCACGCCCAGTCCAGCTCCATGCAGGGCAGGGCGGGTGTCAAGCCCCTCGGGCTCGACAACTCGCGCGTGCCGGCCATGCGAGTCACCTGGGGGCTCGTCCACGCCCGCGGCCCCGACAGCAGCAACAGAACGGCCGCGCGGGCAGGCCCCCAGCTGCTTCACGCGGCCATTTCGCTGCCGGAGCCGCAGGCGTGGGCAGGCTCCCAGCTGGCCCGCGCGCGTCACCTGGGGGCTCGTCCACGCCTGCGGCCCCGGCAGCAGCAACAGAACGGCCGCGCAGGCAGGCCCCCAGCTGCTTCGCGCGGCCGTCTCGCTGCCGCCGCCGGAGCCGCGGGCGTGGGCAGGCTTCCAGCTGGCCCGCGCGCGGCGGCTGGGCAAGCCACTCCGGCGGCTCCTGCGGCGCTGAGGAGCACGTGTGCCAGCCGTGTGAAGAGGGACCGGAAGCCGGGCCGAGCGCGCCTCGGCCGACAGTAGAACAGAAGCGGCCTGGGGGGGAAGCAGGAGGGGCGCCGGCCGTGGCGCTGCCTGCCGCCCGGGAAACGCTGCGCCTTGGGGGCCGGCAGAAGCGCAGGAGCAGCGGGAGGGCCGGTGGGGCCAGTCGGGCCTTCGCCTCCTCTGCGACGGACAGGGAGGGCAGGGCATGTAAGTATTTTCATTCATTTTCATTCATTTTCTTTCAAGTATTTTCTGGCGTATAAGACGAAAAACCTTGAAAATCTTCTTAAAAGTAGGGGGTCGTCTTATACGCCGGGTCGTCTTATACACCGGAAAATACGGTAAATGAAGTTATTTTGCAAAAGGAGGTGATTGTGAAAGACTTTAAAGAGAAAAGAAATTAAAAGTATTTTCATAATAATTTAGGTAGGGAAACAGCTTTAACAACTGTGTGGGATGCAAGCAGGGCTGTTATGAGGGGTTATTTTATACAATATAATGGTCTATAGAGAAGAAATCCCTGGAAAACATGCAAAAAATAGAAAGAAATTGAGTTGCAAAAGACACAGATGTAAAAATTTCACATCAAATTAAATTGTTACAGCAACACCTGTCTATGTTAACAGATCAAGAAATAGAAACAAAATTGAAGTATGTGAAACAAAGATATTTTGAATTTGCAAATAAACCAGGGAGATGATTGGCATATAAATTAAGGAAAGGGAAAAGCGAATGATTGAGAACATTTGTGAAGGGGATAATGAGCTTATCAAAAAGACTTTCCATAATTTTTATTCTAACTTGTATAAAAAAACAGGTTAGATAGGTCTAAAATAGATGAATATCTTTTAAAACAAAGGTTACCTAAGTTATCACAATCCGAGAGGCAACCTATAAATGACTCAATAACAGTCTTTGAAATATAAGAAGCTATTAAAAAAATGAAACCCAGTAAAGCTCCAGGACTAGATGGCCTTACAAGCCTTATAAGTGCTTTAAGAAGGAAATTCTACAGCCCCTAAAAGACATAATGAATGAGGGAAGGATACCCCAAACATGGAAGAAAGCCAATGTTGTTATTACTGAAGGAGGGTCAAGTTCCTACAAAGACAAAGAATTACAGACCAATTTCACTACTGAACAATAACTATAAATTCTTTGCTGCAATTTTAGCAGAAAGACTAAAGAAGATTTTACAGGTATATATTCATGAAGACTAATTTGGCTTTCTGCGGCCTTATGGCAACAGCACTGGGCAAGAGGTGGCAAATGGCCGGTTTCGGTGTGATGTGGCAGTTTGCCTCTGGCCACAACCATTTGCCATCTTGCGCATCGCACCCAAAACTGCTGCAATGAGGCTACTGTTGTGATTCCGTGCCAGCCTGTGATCCTGGCAGCTGAGTCTGAGGAATCAGAGGAGGAGGAGGGGCATTGGGAGCCATCAGAGGAAGGTTCTGATGAGATCCAGGACTTACAATCTGATGAAGAACCTGGCCCCTCCACTTGTGCTCAGGATGAGACTCAGATGTGCTGGGAAGCTGAGTCAGACTTTGAGGACGCACAGCTGGAAGACATTATAAAGGTAAAGGTAAAGGTTCCCCCGCATATGCGTGCTAGTCATTTCCGACTCTAGGGGCCGGTGCTCATCTCTGTTTCAAAGCCGAAGAGCCAGCGCTTGTCCAAGGACTTCTCCGTGGTCATGTGGCCGGCATGACTAGACGCCAAAGGCGCACGGAACGCTGTTACCTTCCCACCGGAGTGGTCCCTATTTTTCTACTTGCATTTTTACGTGCTTTCGAACTGCTAGGTTGGCAGAAGCTGGGACGAGTAACAGGCGCTCACTCTGTTATGCGGCACTCGGGATTTGACCCACCAAACTGCCGACCTTATGATCGACAAGCTCAGCGTCTTAACCCACTGAGCCACCGCGTCCCTTGGAAGACATTATAGACGCTTGCAAACGCCGACAGGTTACAAGAGCAGGACAGAGGGAGGCAATAGGGCAGTTCCAGGGGAGGAGAAGAAGGCATTGAGAAGCCACACCTTGGGGCTGCATAATAAAAAGAGAAGATATGGGCAGTGCTGGTTGCTGAAGGCAACTGTTTGCAAAGGACACCAGTTTCAAGGGATCATGTTTTGTTTGCTTGTGAACTATTTCCTGTTTGACTCATCCTCTGTTTTGCTTTTGAATGTGTTCTGTTGCTTTTGCTTTTGGGACAGTTATCAGGTCTGTAACTCAAAAGGGGTTGGTTTCCCAGCCTATTTGTTAAAAGACGGGTTTGTCTTTGTGAAGTAACAAAGATGTGCGTAGACTGGGACAGAACAGTTTGCCTTCAGCCTCCCACCCCCTACTATTATGGAGCAGTTATATGCTGAGAATGTCCAGCTCTCCCAGCAGCTGGCTTTGTTATCAGCTCAAGTGGCCCAGCTGCAAGCGCACATCCCTGCTGCTCCACAACCCAGGACAAAATGCCCAGTTGCGATGCCGTACAAATTTGATGACACTCCAGAGATGTTTCCTGCTTTTCTGGGACAATGCTAGCTATTTATCAGCCTGAGAGTGGCTGATTTCTCCACTGACAAGGATAAAGTGGGGTTTATGATAAGCCTTCTCTCTGGTGCTGCAGTTTGTTGCGGCGCACCCCTGCTAGCCCAACCTAGTCCATTATTGGACAACTTTGTGGAGTTTTGTGATTATATGCGTCTGATGTACGAGGACCCCATTAAGATGAAGACTGCTACCTGATGCCTGAAAGCTCTGAGGCAGTGCTGACGCCCTCTACAGGGCTATATCAGTGATTTTTGGCTGCTTAGCCAGGATTCAGCCTGGAATGAGGCTGCACTCATGGATGCTTTCCAGGATGGCTTGTCGGAGGAGATGTTGGATGAGCTGGCCCGTGTTGATGTTCCACCGGACCTCAATGGGTTGATCCATCTCTGTGGATTGATGCTCAGCTGCAGCACCGTAGGAGTCACCGTGCCACCCCAGAGACCAGTGCGGCCCCCGTTGTGCATGAGACTCTGGTCCAGCGGGAGGAGCCTATGGAGTTAGGTGCTGCCAGACCTCGCCTATTGGTGGCAGAAATGAACAGAGGGCATTCGTGGGGGTTGTGTTTTTATTGTGGGGACCCTGGGCATTTGGCCGCCTTCTGCCTCAAGAGGCGATGAAGGGCATCAGTGACCAAGCCTGCCCCAAGAAAGCCACTACTCCTCTGTTGGGAAACACCCCAAGCCCAATCTAAAAAGCATTTTAGGTCAGGCATCCAACAAAACCAAGTGACGTCCTTCAGATGCTGCCCACGGACCTCCACATCATCTGATACTGGAGGCATACCTGATCCTCCCCGGGATACCGAAGGGGATTCCAGTCCATGCTTTGATTGACTCTGGGGCCACCACAAACTTTATGGCCAAATGGGCTGTTCCCCAGTGCCCGGTGGAACCGATGATAGTGGAGACTATAGATGGTTGAGTGCTCCTGTCTGGGCCAATTAAGGCCTCCACGCAGCCATTATGTATGGCCATTAATTCGCATGAGGAGGCTATTCAGTTCTATATAACTTCTGACCTGCATTTCCCTGTGGTCTTGGGACTGGCATGGCTCCGGATGCATGACCCACAGATTTATTGGTCCCAGAACCTGGTCACCTTTCCAAGCTTACAGTACATGGACTACACCCGTCAAGTCTGTGCCGGACAGGTAGAGGGTACTCAAGGGGTCTCCTTGCTCTCTGAACTGGTGAATTACGCTGATGTGTTCAGGAAGACTGATGCAGATCAATTGCCTCCCCACAGGCCCTATGACTGCCCCATCAATTTAGTCCCTGATGCACTTCTCCCAGTGGGGCATTTATATTCCATGTCAGACCCCGAGTTGCCTGCATTGCGAGACTTTCTGGACAAGAATTTGGCTCGGGGTTTTATTTGGCCCTTGTCCTCGCCAGTGTCTGCACCTGTGCTCTTTGTCAAAAAGAAGTCTGGCAAATTGAGGCTTTGCAGTGATTATAGGAAATTAAATGCCATCACGGAAATTAAATGCCATCACAGTGCGCAATCAATACCCACTGTCCCTCATCCCCGAACTCCTAGACCAGCTCCAGGAGGCAAAGATCTTTATGAAGTTGAACTTGAGAGGAGCCTAGAACCTCATCAGGGTGCGGTTGGGTGATGAGTGGAAGACGGAATTTGGTATTTGGTACAGGCACTTTGAGTACACAGTGATGCTGTTTGGGCTGACCAAGGCCCCTGCAGTGTTTCAGGATTTTATGAGTGACATCTTCTGGGACTTGTTAGATCAGTTTGTCATGATCTATTGGGACAACATCCTGATCTACTCCTCGTCGCGAGAGGCGCACCATCAGCATCTCTGTCAGGTCCTGCAGCAGCTCCAAGATCAGCGTTTGTATGCCAAACTGGAGAAGTGCCAGTTCTACCAGATGACCATCGATTTCCTGGGTCATCGCATTTCTCCTGAGGGCATCGCCATGAAGCCCAGTCTCTGTGGAGTTGTCAACCCCCAAATTGTGTTAAAGATGTCCAACGACTCCTTGGGTTCACCAACTACTATCGGGCTTTCATCCCCGGTTTTACTTTCATGACAGCCCCCCTCACTCAGCTCCTGCAGAAGAAGACTCAGTTTCAGTGGAACATTCCAGAACAACGGGCTTTCCAGGCTTTAAAAGAAGCCTTCATGAAGAAGCCCATCTTGAAGCATCCTGACACGCAATGGCCATTTGTTATGAAGGTGGATGCCTCCAACATTACCATTGGAGCGGTGTTACTCCAGGTGATGATGCCTGTCAGTGTCTTCTTCCCTTGCGTGTACTACTCATAGAAACTGAATCCTGCAGAGCGCAACTAGACCATCTGGGAGAAGGAGCTACTGGCCATCAAAGTGGTATTTGAGGCTTGAAGGCATCATCTAGAAGGGGCACAGCATCAAATCAAAATCTGGAAGGACCATAGGAATTTGGAAAGCCTGCAGACCACTCGGAATTGAACCAATGTCAAATTTGGTGGCCTCTTTTTTGTGAAGTTCAATTTCTGTGTAGCCAGCAGTCACAACCAAAGAGCGGATGCTCTGTCCAGGAAGCCCAAATATTTCCGAGCAGAAAACAAGCTTCTGCCCGGGACAGTGCTCCCCATTGAATCTTTTGCTGTGGTGTGAGAGCTGATAGATGTACGGGCTCGGATTCAGCAGGCCCAGCAGCAGGATGTTTGGGTAGCTCAGCGAAAGGAGGAGGTGGTCCCTCACAAGGAAGCAATTGCAAAGTTTCCTGGGTTTTGCAAACTTCTACCGCCAATTCATCCCTTCGTTCACCCAAATAGCCCTGCCCCTCATGAACTTGTGGAAAATGGAGGGGGGCAGTGAAACCCAGCCAGCCCCTGAAATGGACAATGGAATATCAAGCAGCATTCAAGAGGCTAAAGAGACTTTTTTCTGCCAAACCCGTACTGAGACACCTGGACCCTGATAAACATTTCATAATACAGGCAGACGCAAGCGATGTGGTGGGAGCTATATTATTATAGGAAAATGATGAGGGGTCACTGCAACCATGTGCATATACATCCAGGAAACTCACGGAGACAGAACTACGTTGGACTGTGTGGGAAAATGAGGTGTATGCTGTGAGGTGGTCATTACTTACAGTACATGGTGTCATTTCCTTGAAGGAAATAAAATCCCCTTCCAGGTCTGGACAGACCACAAAAATTTGGAAGCGCTAAAAACACTCAGAAAAATCACTCCTAAGGAAGCCTGCTGGTCTCAGCACTTTCACTGATTCCATTTCAAACTTAAAACACTTAACCGGGGGGAAAGAATTTCCGGGCGGATGTACTGCCTCGCGTGCCCCAATATAACAGCACACAGGCCACTGACTCTAAACCACTCATGCCTGAACAACAACTGGCATTGCCAGTAAACACCAGGGCCCAAGATAAAATGAAGCCGCAGCTGGAAAGCCAAACCGGAATCAAATTCCGAAAGTCTTTGGAAACAGATGAATGGTCCCAGAAAAATAGACGTGTGCACAAAGACAGACTACCCTGGGTGGGAGAGAAGTTATATATACCTGCCACCCAGAGGATCAATTTCATACAGTTGTGCCATGATACAAAATCAGCAGGACATTTTGGGTTTGTAAAAACTTTACATTTAATTAAAAGGCAATTTTGGTGGCCATCCCTGAAAAAGCACACAGAAAGCTACATGGCCAGCTGCCAAATGTGCGCAAAGGCTAAGAGGCTGCAGGGGAAGTCACCAATGTTACAACCAATGGCGAAACCCTTAGCCCCCTGGAAAGAGATAGCCATGGATTTTATAGTGGAATAACAGAAAGCAACAGGAACACTGTCATCGGGGGGGTTACGGATTTGTTTTCCAAACAGTGCACTTTATCCCTTGGCAAAAGATTCCCACCGCAAAAACCTTAGTGAAACTATTTGTGCAGCATATTTACAGACTGCATGGAGCACCCCAATGCATCATATCTGATAGGGGAGTGCAATTTATGTCAAAGTTTTGGAAGGAATTTTTATCCCTCTTAGGAGCTATTCGGGGACAGACATCTAGTCATCATCCTCAGGGGAATGGCCAATCGGAACATGGGAATTCAGTAATACTTAAGATGCTTTATTAATTTCCAGCAAACAAATTGGATGGACATACCCCCCGCTTCGCAGAAGTTTCTTACAATAATGCAGTCCACTCCAGCACGGGCTACACTCCTTTTCAAATAGCTACCGTTCAAAGTTTCAACCCTATGCCAGAACTAATCCCAAATGAACTGGAAATCCATCGCTGAAGGAATGGATTGCACAATTGCAAAACACCTGGCCAATCGTTAGGAAAGCTTTAGACAAAGCTAGGCAAGCATACAAAGCACAGACAGACAAAAAGAGAGTTGAACCCACACCATTCAGGGTAGGAGAGATGGTATATTTATCTACAAAATACCTAAAATCCCTATAGTCCTGTAAAAAACATGGACCAAAATATATAGGACTATTTCCAATTAAAAGAATCATAAATCCAGGAACAGTAGAATTAGAACTACCCAAAATCGTAGGCAAATACACCCAATCTTTCACTGCAGTTTGCTAAAAAGGGAACAACAGTCACCCTTATGGCCAAACTCCCCGCCCACCTCCTGTCATGGTTGAAGGAGAACATCACTTTGAGGTAAAAGAAATCCTAGATTCTAGAAAGTACTATGGAGGAATTCAATACCTAGTAGCTTGGAAACACCTTCCTGTCACATGTATATAACACAACAACAACAACTTTATTGATTAGCCCTTGGGCCATATCAAAGTGCAAAGTTCCAGCACAAATTGCCACCAAAATTTAACAAAAGAAACCCAAAATGGAATTTGATAAAATACAATTCAAAATGGAATCAGAATAAAATGCAATTTAAAATGAAATGGTAATAAAATACAATCTAAAATAAAATTGTAATAATGTGCAATAATTTAAGATATAGATAAAATATGATAAAATTATATTTTGGAGTCGCCCTTGCAATCTACCCCAATCAGCCCCACATATGCAGATCTCAACTGGACCATTTTGTTTAAGTACTGTGCTACGTTAAATGTTATTTTCAAGTTCTGGCCGGACATAAGGTAAGTTGTTTTGATATGGGTCATTCATTTGGTATATAGACCAAGATACCTGTCTCTCACCCTCTTATGTAGGCAACAGTCAAATAGGATGTGAGCCAGGTCTTCTACTTCTGCTACTCTGCAAATGCAGAGACGTTCATTATAGGGTATAGCATGAAATCTCCCATATCTGACCATTGTGTCAAGCTGTTCGAATCTCACTCGCGTAAATACAGTATCTCCCTGAGGTGTTTTGGGAGTTGTGACTTCAAATAACTGTCTACTTGAAAAGTACGTTTGTATTTACTCAGCCATTTCAAGTTACAAACCTTACCAAGGCTAGCTATATCAGTTTGTGCTTCTATATCCTTAATTCTTTGGGCCACTCTTTTTTTAGATTGTTCTCCTGTTAAGCAAGAGATGGGAAGGCCACAGCTTCTTACAAAATTTGTTAGTTTGGTGATCCAGGAGATTTGTGATTGTAGTTTTATTTGCTCTAGTAGGCATAATTTGGGGAGTCTATCAGTCTCCATTTCATTAACTTTGCACCAGTAGTTATAAGCTCTAATTTTAGATAATGCCTGAATTGTATGAATTCCCAATTCAGCTCTAACTGCTGCAGCAGATGTTCTTGGATCTACACCCAAAATACATCTCAAATGCTGGGACTGTGTTTGTTCTAGGACTGTAGTTGAGTAAAGACGCCATATTTCTGCTCCATACAAGAGCATTGTGGTAACCTTAGCCTTATAAATCTTGATTAATGGAGTTAGGGACCCTGGGTAACTATGGTTCTTTAGTTTGAGCAGTAAATTCAAACAGGCTTTTGCTCTAAATGTACTCGGTTGATGATGGCAGGCCCAAGATCCAGTCTTGGAAAAAGTTAACCCAAATATACAAAGGTGTTAACTTGTTCAATTGGTTCACCATCTAATTGCCACTTACGTCTCTGATGGTTTCTTCCAAACACCATTATTTTTTATTTAGATTTGCTAATGATTAGGGAGTTATCCTGGCAATAAGAGCTGAATCTTCTTAATAGCCTACGTAATCCTACTTGTGAGTATGATAATAAAATCATATCAGCATAAAACAAGCTGTTACAGTAAGTATTTAGGATCATCGGCATGTGTACCATGGTATCCTTCATTAACCCAGGCAAGTCATTGATGTATAAATTAAATAATAATTTAATTTATACATCAATGACTTATCCCTTTATTTGTGTAAATCCTGTTAGTCAGGGCCCCATTAACCCCATACCGCACCCTCAAACAGGTACTTGTGTAAAGGGCTTTAATCGAAACTAGGAGTCTGGGTTCTATTTTTTTTTATTTTTTTTATTGAAAAGTTTTACAGTACATTTTTTAAAAAAACAAAAACCCCTCCCAACCCCCTCCCCTCTCCCCAAACCTTCCCTACTCTTCCCTCCCCACCCCCTCCCCCCTCCCCAACTTTCCAGAGCTAAATACAGGGTATAAAAATACAAACAATCATAATCTACCATATGCAAACAACAATAACAAATTCTATCGCACTTTAACTCTTATTGAAAGGACTACAAGCAATTTATATATCGCATAAATCCAATACTTATTCAAATGCTAGATGAAACTTTTTAGTCCCATATTTATTCTGAATATAATCAATCCATCTTCGCCACTCCGCAATGGTCGAATGGTCTTTCAAGTATGCTGAATTCTTTGCCATTTCCGCCAGATTGGAAACTTTTAAAGTCCATTCTTCTATAGTTGGCAGTTCTTCCTTCTTCCAATATTGCGCAACTAAAAGTCTCGCTGCCATAACTAAATTCAACATCAACTTAATGTCCACCACAATAGTATTTGTGATGATGCCCAATAAGAACAATTGCGGACAGAACTTTATCCTTTTCTTGAATATTTTTTGCATGTTCCACCAAATTTTAATCCAAAATGCTTTAACAGTTTTACAAGTCCACCAGATATGAAAATATGTTGCATCCTCACAGCCACACCTCCAAAATTTGGGCTGGCAGTTTGGATACATACTTGCTATTTTTTTAGGATCTAAATGCCACCTATAAAACATTTTATAAAAGTTCTCTCTTAAATTTTGGGCCTGTGTAAATTTTACATTTCTCACCCAAATCTTTTCCCAAATATCCATTGTAATAACTTCTTGAAAATTCTGAGCCCATTTTATCATACAGTCTTTAACAATTTCCGCTTCTGAGTCAATTTCTATCAATGCAGCATATATCCTTTTTATATGTGCTTGTCCTTGATCTCTAATTTTCTTTACCAAGTTTCCATCATTCATCGAAAAACCAGTTTTCTGGTCCTCTTTCCACCTAGCCTGTAATTGCCCATACTGAAACCAAGTTTGTACAATCTTTTCTTCTTTTAAAATACTATATGGCTTTAATTGCCATACATTCCTCTCAAAGCACAGAATTTCCTTATATGTAATCACATCATATTTAAACCCAACATTTATATTTTCTATTGTGTGTTTCGGTATTGCCCAAATAGGTATCTTATAATTTAACTTATGTCTGTACTTTTTCCAAACTCGCAACAGAGCATACCTTAAAATATGTATCCTGAACACATTGTCCACCTTCTTATCATACAGTAAATATGCATGCCATCCAAATAACAAATCATGACCCTCAAGATTTAACAATCTCGTTTGTGTTAAGTTAAACCAATCACTTATCGCTGACAAAGCAGCAGCTTCATAATATAATTTAAAATTAGGCATTTTAAGACCACCTCTTTCACGTGTGTCTTGCATAATCTTAAATTTGACTCGTGGCTTTTTCCCTGCCCAAACAAATTTATTAATTCCTTTTTGCCATTCCTCCAAATTTAAATCCTTTTTAAGTATAGGTATCATTTGAAATAAAAATAAAAATTTTGGCAAGACATTCATTTTCACAGCTGCAATTCTTCCCAATAAAGATAATTGTAATTTTTTCCAACTATCTAATTCTTTTTGTACTTTTTCCCATAGCTTTTCATAATTACTTTTATATAACTTTATATTTGAGGGTGATAAATATATCCAGAAATATTTAACCTTTTTAACTATTTCAAATCCCGTTAGCTCTTCTAAGACAGCCTTTTGTGATACTGTCATATTTTTAGACAACATTTTAGTTTTTTGTATATTAACCTTAAATCCAGAAACTTTCCCATATTGCGTTATTATCTCCAACAATTCTACAACTGAATAATCAGGCTGAGTCACTGTAACAACCAGATCGTCTGCAAACGCCCTCAATCTATAATCCTGGTTTCTAATTTGAATTCACTTAATTTTATCCGAATCTCGTATTTTTATCAATAATATTTCCAATGTTAAAACAAATAATAAGGGTGACAACGGGCACCCCTGCCTTGTACCCTTTTCAATATTACATACTTCTGTCAAACTATTATTAACTATTATACGGGCTGTTTGTTTTTGATATATTGCCCTGATTGGTTGTAAAAATTTATCCCCAAATTTCATTTTATCTAATACTTTCAACAAAAATTGCCAATCCAATTGATCAAAGGCTTTTTCAGCATCCAAAAAGATCAGCGCTGCGGGGATCTGATTATTTCTTTCCAAGAATTCCAATAAATCTACAATATGTCTCACATTATTTTTCATTTGTCTACCACTTATAAATCCAGTTTGATCACTATAAATCACTTGCTGCATTACCTTCATTAATCTATTGGCTAAAATTTTTGCAAATATCTTATAGTCAGTATTTAAAAGCGATATTGGTCTGTAGTTTTTGGCTTGGGTAGCATCCTGGTCTTCCTTCGGAATCAGAAAAATAAAAGCAGTTTTCCAAGACGGAGGTACCCCTCCTCCCATTTGAATTGTCTGAAACAATTCCCTTAAAGGCTTCACCATCTCTAACTGTAAATTTTTATAATTCACAGCAGTCGGTCCATCCGTACCTGGCGCTTTACCCACTTTCAATTGTTTGATTGCTGAAAGAATTTCTTCATCAGTTATCAATTGATTCATCTCTTCCATTTGTTCTTGCGTAAGAACCAGAATATTGGCCTTCATCAAATATTCATCAATATCTGCATCATTAATCTTATCTTTAGCATACAACTTAGAATAAAAATCAACAAAAGTCTTTTTAATAAGGCTCTGCTGGAACACTACCTTACCCTTGTGTTCTATTCTATCTATATTAGAAGCCCTTTGCTTCTTCCTTAACAAATAAGCTAGCCATCTACCTGGTTTATTGGTATTACCAAAAATATTATGTCTAGCATACCGCAAGTTAGTTGCCACTTGATCAGCCATCAACTTATCAAACTGGCCCCTTAATAAATTAATTGCCTCTTTAATCTTCCCATCCGATAGATTCAAAATTAAAGCCTTTTCTTTTTCCTTGATTTCATTCTCTTAATTCTTTCCTCCTAAATTCCAAATTACATCTATATTTGTTGTTCAGATATATTAATATAAGCTTTACTAGCATCCCAAACCATTTCAATAGAAGTACCTTTGTACATATTAATTTTAAAAAAATTCCTTCATCTATTTTTTACACTCTTCCACGTTTTCCTGATATCTAAACAAATTTTCATTTAGACGCCAAGAGCGCCTATCCCTATTATCTTTTTCTATCTCTAACCATACTGGACTATGATCAGACATAGTTCTTGGACAAATCTTAATCTTCTTAATCCTAGAAAAAAGATCATTAGTAATTAATATAAAATCAATCCTGGAAAAAGATTGATGTATATTGGAGAAAAAAGTGTAGTCCTTTTCTTGCAAATTTCTTTCTCTCCAAATGTCTCACAATTCCAAATAATCCTTCATCTCAAAAAAAGATTTAGGCAATTTAGCATGACTTGGGGTGCTTTTTTAAAAAAAAACCCTTGTCCATTTGTACATCCAAAACGCCATTCCAGTCTCCCATAAAAATACAAGATTTATAATCCCACTGAGTAGTAAACTGTAGAAAACTGCTTGTTGTTGATTAGGAGCATATAATCCAACCAAAAGCGTTTTCTTGTCTTCAATTAACAATTCAATTATAACATATCTTCCTTGTTTATCTGCTTCAATTAAAGCCGCTGTCAAAGTGTTCTTAACGTAAATGACCACTCCATTTTTCTTATCAGTTGCAGAAGCAATAAACTGTGTACCCAACCTTGAATTTAAGAAATACTTTTGATCCATAACTCTAATATGTGTTTCTTGTAAACAAACAACATCATTCTTAAATTGTTTTAAGTATTGAAATACTTTCTTTTCTGTGGTGAATTTAAACCATTAACATTCCAGGTTAGAAACTTTGTCGCCATCTTTCGCGACCTGAAGCTTTTGGAGCGCTTCTTCCAAAATCATGTCCACTCTCTTAGGTCGCGCTCCTCCCACTGCTTCACTGTAAGTAAGTTTTGGAGGTGCCATCATAACTCTCTGCTGTTCTTGTTCTTGCTCTCGTCTCATTCGTCTGGCAGCAGCACGTGTCACTCTCTGGTCTCTAACCTCCTCCGATGATACTGAAATTTGATCCACTCCTGTAACTGTCTGGAATTCTCCATCTTTCACCTGTGTAACTCCTTCAGCACCTTGTACATTCTCACTTTGTGATTGAGACTCTCCCTCACCATTCTTCTTTTTAGATTCCAAAAGTGGTATGGGGACTGCTTTTAAAACATTAGTATAAAAATCACGTGCCTGCAGCACTGTAAGAAGACGATGTCTCATGCCTGCATACATTACCACCATACCCACTGGTATATCCCATCTGAACTGAATATCCCGTCTTCTTAATTCTTGTGTCAGAAAAGCAAATTCCTTCCTTCTCCTTAAAATTCTTGGAGGGATCTCTTTTAAAACTAAAACTTCTTGTTCAGCAATTGCAAATTTATTGTTGTAAAAAGCTTGTATAACCTCATTTCTAATTGCTCTCTTTGTAAAATAAACCACCACATCTCTGGGTAGTTTCCTTCGTCTTGCAATCCACGAATTAACACGAAATATTTTGTCTATATCCTCCATAATTTCTTCTGCTGGTCACTCCAAAACACCTTCCAAAGCCTCTGAAACTATTTTTTTCAAATTTTCCTTAGAATCCTCTTTTAAACCTCTAATTCTCACAGCGAACTCCATCTCCCTGTACTGTACCAAGGTCAAGTCATTGTCAATCTTATCCACCATATTTTCAGTTTCTGTCATTTTTGCATCTAATCTAATATTATTTTGGCTGAGATCTTCCACTCTTTCATCCATACGCTCTATACATACAGCCATGCCTTGAAATGCAAGTAAGATGTCTACCCTTATTTCTGTAAGCTTCTCCTCCATAAGTTCAGCTAATTGTTGAGATTGCTTTTTCAAAGCCTCTTGCAAAACATCCTGCAAATCTTTCACTGTAAAAGTTGGTACAGGTGCAGGTGCAGGTGTAGGGGGAGGAGGCATTAAAGCTTATAACGAAGATTGCTGCACCGGAGAAGCCCCCGCACTTCTAGGAACTTTAGAAGATTTGGCAGCCATTTTCACCCACTATTGCATGCTATGCACTTTCACTTTTATCAAACTTCAAAAAGTCCAGCGAGTTAAAGATCATGGCCGGGGCTGTGTGTGGCTGGCTGGACGATATGGGTCAGCCACACCTTTATGTTCTGGCCATTGGACTTTAGTTGTCTGTTTTGGGGTCCATCCATTTGCTGTTCAGCCTTTCCTGCTCTCCAACTTGAACATTATCATCTTCAGGTTGTCATACCTGATAATTGCTGCTCTTTTCTCTTCCCCCATGAACCCACTGGACTTAAGGTCTTAGACGAGCCTCTGTGAGAGGGTGGCTCATATGTAATTCCATCTACCAACCTATGCCATCTGCTGCCTCCCTAGAGGTGAGAGTTCTAGGGAGGTATGCCTTATTTTGGTTGGTATTTGTCCGTTCTAGGATAGTTTCTGGCCCTTCGTGAGAGGGAGGTGCCCGTTCTACTTTGGACGTTACCTGTAAGGTACCCAGCTCAGTGGCAGAGAGCTGGGGATTGGACATTTTGACCTATTTATTTCCATCTCCCTGATTGATCGACCATGGGACTGCCTGACTGGACCTACCCGGACAATGGTTCATTTATTCTACTCCAGCACAGACTTGTTTGCGCTCAGGGGTGCCCCCCTCTCCTGGGCACATCCCGCCTTTCTTTCCACGGCTCCTCTTAATGACGGGCCCAGTTATTGGGACCCCGAGAGATGGTTGGGCAGGGACAGGAGCCTCTATCGCAAATTTAATAAGAGGCCCCTGATGCGTTTTTTAGCAAGATATTTTGTGGGGTTAGGGAGGGGGGTGGGTTTACAGGTTCGGTTGGAAGTTGGGGGGGTTCCACCAACCGTTTTTCAGACCAGGCCAGGAATTGATCACGCTGTGGTGGGGCCTGGGTTGGGAGCCTACGGGGCCCCGGAGCGGGGTGTGGGATTGCCTATTCCCACGACGGTAGGGAATGGCCGCAGTTGGATGGACAGAGGGCCGTATCAATATCTGGGAGCGCGTCCCCGCTGTCTTCAAGCGGTGGTGCGCTCCGACCCTCTGATTTCGGCTCGTAGTACCGGGAGCGAGGATGAGCAGCCACCTGAGCTCAGGCTCGTGTATTTTAATGCCAGGTCCGTAATGAATAAGGCTCTTCTCCTTCGTGAGTTAATTGAGGAGGAGCAAGCGGACCTGGCTTGCATTACGGAGACCTGGTTGGGCCCAGAGGGCGGTGTCCCCCTGGTTGACCTTTGCCCATCAGGCTTCCGGGTGCTGCACCAGCCTCAGGCTCAGGGTAGGGCCGGTGGAGTGGCAGTAGTTGTTAGGGAGACCTTGTGTCCGCGGGAGGCCACCATGGTCCAGATAGTCGGGTGTGAGTCCCTCCTCATGAGATGTGGCCCTAGAGCTCAGTTGGGCTTGCTGCTGGTGTACCTTTCGCCTAGTCGCATAGCAGCAGCCCTGCCCGAGCTTCTCGATGTCCTCTCAGGGCTGGTGGTTGAGTTCCCCAAACTTATGGTTTTGCGTGACTTCAACCTACCATCCCTGGGAGGATCGTCTGAGTTAGCTCGGGAGTTCATGGCTTCCATGACGGCCATGGACCTGAAGCAGGTTATTCAGGGCCCGACTCATGAAGGGGGTCACACGCTCGATCTGGTTTTTCTATCTAGTCGGTGGTTAGATGATCTGGGGGGGGGGGTTTCTCCAATTATTATACCCCTGTCATGGACCGATCATCATCTTCTGCGGTTGGTCTTCCGTTTGGCCACTCCCCGTCATGGGGTTGCTGAGCCAACCAGATGGTTCCGCCCTAGGCGCCTGATGGACCCAGAGCGGTTCCAGGGGGCGCTTGGGTCCCCACCTGCCTCCTTTGCTCACAGCTCGGCCGACGCCCTGGTGGAAGCCTGGGAACGGGCGGCCACAGAGGCATTAGACCAAGTTGTACCCTTGCGGCCCCTGACCCGCCGCAGATCCCAATGGGCCCCATGGTTTTCCACGGAGCTCCGGGAGATGAAGCGACGGAGGCGGGGCCTAGAGAGCTGTTGGAGATCCAGCCGATCCGAAGCCGACCGGTTACGACTAAGGTCGTTTACGAGAACTTATCTCGTGGCGATGAGGGTGGCAAGGTCTAACCAATTTGCCGCCCTCATCGCATCTGCAGATAATCGCCCGGCCGCCCTGTTTAGGGTAACTCGCTCCCTTCTTGATCAGGAGGTGAGGGAGGAGCCCTTGCAGGGTCGTGCCAAGGAGTTTAGTCGGTATCTGTTGGATAAAATCGCTCGGATTCGGACCGGTCTGGACTCTGACTGGGCAGAGTCTGATGATGAGGATACGGGCGGTCTTGTCGATGTGATCTGGGAGGAGTTCAATCCTGTTTCTCCTGAAGATGTGGACAAGATCATGAGGAGGCTGAGCTCCACCACGTGTTTATTGGACCCGTGTCCCTCCTGGCTGATTTATGCGGCTCGGGATGGGACACGAGGCTGGCTCCAGGCAGCGATAACTGCTTCTTTGAGTGAGGGTAGTTTTCTCGCCGCCTTGAAGGAGACGGTGGTGAGACCCCTCCTCAAGAAGCCTGCCTTGGACCCAGCAATATTAAACAACTTTCATCCGGTCTCCAACCTTTGCGTTCTTGCGAAGGTTGTTGAGAGCGTGGTGGCGCAGCAACTTCCTCTGTTCTTGGATGAAGCTGATTATCTAGACCCGTACCGATCGGGTTTCAGGCCTGGGTACAGCACGGAGACGGCATTGGTCGCTCTGGTGAATGATCTCTGGCGGGCTCGGGACAGGGGCTGTTCCTCTGTTCTAGTCCTTTTAGATCTCTCAGCGGCTTTTGATACCATCGACCATGGTATCTTGCTGCGACGTCTCAGGGGTTGGGAGTGGGAGGCACAGTTTTCCAGTGGTTCTCCTCCTACCTTCTGAGACGTTCGCAGTCGATGTTGGCAGGAGGGCAGAGGTCGACCTTGAGGCCTCTCGTTTGTGGAGTTCCTCAGGGATTGGTCCTCTCGCCTTCTGTTCAACATCTATATGAAGCCGCTGGGTGAGATCATTTGTGGTTTTGGAGTTGGGTATCATCAATATGCTGATGATACCCAGCTTTTTATTTCTACCCCAAACCACCCCAGTGATGCCCTCGACGTGATGTCCCGTTGCCTGGAGGCGGTCCAGGTCTGGATGGGGAGGAACAGCCTTTGGCTCAACCCCGACAAGACTGAGTGGCTGTTCGTGCCGGCATCCCGGGAAATTCAGTTTATTCCATCTCTTGTTATGGGGGGTGAATCATTACCCCCCGTAGACAGGGCGCGCAACTTGGGGGTCCTCCTACACTCACAACTTTTGTTTGAAGATCATATTGGAACTGTGACTAGGGGGGCCTTTGCCCAGGTTCGCCTGGTGCGCCAGTTGTGGTCCTATCTGGACCGGGATGCCCTACGTACAGTCACTCATGCGCTCGTGACCTCTTGTCTGGACCACTGTAATGCTCTCTACATGGGGCTACCCTTGAAGACCACTCGGAGGCTCCAACTGGTGCAGAATGCAGCCGCGTGAGTTGTGCTGGGAGTTTCCCGATACTCCCATGTTACACCTTTACTCCGCGAGCTGCATTGGCTGCCAGTTGTCCTTCGGGTGAGATTCAAGGTGTTAGTAATGACCTATGAAGCCCTACATGGCATGGGTCCGGATTATCTACGGCAACACCTGCGGCCAGCGTCAACTTCCCTCCGTCCAGTGCGCTCCCACAGAGAGGGTCTCCTCAGGGTGCCTCCGATCAAAGAATGTCGATTGGTGGCCCCCAGGGGGAGGGCATTCTCTGTGGGCACGCCAGACCTTTGGAACCGCTTGCCGGTGGAGCTCCGGATGGCTCCTGATCTTCGCTCCTTCCGGCGCGATCTAAAAACTTATTTATTCAAGCAATCCGGCCTGGTTTGATGGGTTAAGGGATGGGATTTTAAATAATTTTAATTATTGTTTATTGTTTTATATTGGGCATTCATTTAATTGTTTTTTAACTTTTGTATTTCGTCTTTTATATATTTATTGCCCTGTTCAACACCCTGAGTCCTTCGGGAGAAGGGCGGTATACAAATTAAATAAATAAATAAATAAAGTCACTTTCACCTGAATCTCCTGTATCGCTCTGCCTGCATCCAATTTATCTAAAGCTCACTGTTGCTGGCAGGGATGGTTGTGATGCCCTGCTCTGCTCAAAAGTCCTGGAGCAGAGGAGTCCCGAAGTCCAGAGCAAACTCATGCTTCGGGGGGGCTCAATCCTTCAGCCACCAGAGTTTCAACTCTGGCAGCCCGGGAGACCTCTACCTCTACCTGAGCGTTCACCTCCTCCTCTTCTCCCGAGGAGCGGGCTTCCGAGCTGTCAAAACAGCTGATCAGCGCTGTTTTCGGCGGCTCTACGGAGGCGACGGGGCTGACAGCCAGAATGGCTGATGGCAGCGGAGCCTTGCCACCCGGAAGTCCAAGTCTGGGTTCTATTTTAAGGGATGTCAGTTTACTCCATAATATTTCTCTATTTACCATATCAAATGCTGTTGTAAGGTCTATGAAAGCAGCAAACAGGGGTCTCCTCTTATAGGCATATTTGGCAATTAGATGGTTCAAGTTATCAATAGTAGATATATTTTGTCAAAAACCTGCTCGTTCTTCTGTGAGGATATTGTTTTCCTCTACCCAGATTTCAGTTCTGTTCAAAAGGTACCTAGCATATATTTTTGCTAGAATGTCAATCAGGCTGATGGACCTGTAGTTACTAGGATCCTTTTTATTCCCTTTTTTATATATGGGGACAACTATTGCCATCTTCCACCCATCTGGTATATGGCAGATGTTATTTATGACATATATAGGTAAAGGTAAAGGTTCCCCCGCACATGCGTGCTAGTCGTTTCCGACTCTAGGGGCCAGTGCTCATCTCCGTTTCAAAGCCGAAGAGCCAGCGCTTGTCTGAGGACGTCTCTGTGGTTATGCCCTCCAGGTTTCCGTGTGCTACACCAGCCACGGGCTCAGGGTAGGGGTGGTGGGGTGGCGGTGGTTATCCGGGAGACTATGCCCGCGGGAGACCACCATTCTCCAGATGGCCGGGAGTGAATCCCTCCTCCTGAGATGTGGTCCTCGGGTTCAGTTGGGCTTGTTGCTCACATACCTGGCACCCAGCTGTGTGGCAACAGCCCTGCCCGAGCTGCTCGACACTCTCTCAGGGTTGGCGGTGGAGTTCCCCAGGCTTATAGTTCTGGGTGACTTCAACCTGCCTTCTCTGGGAGGGTCGTCTGAGTTAGCTCAGGAGTTCATGGCCTCCATGATGGCCATGGGCCTGACCCAAGTTATTGAGGGCCCGACTCATGTGGGGGATCATACTCTCGACCTGGTGTTCCTGTCTGGACAGTGGTTGGATGATCTGGGAGGGGGTTCACCAACTATTGTTCCCCTGTCATGGTCAGATCATTATCTCCTGCAGCTGGTCTTCCGTTATGCCACCCCATGCCGCTGGGCTGCGGAACCGACCAGGTGGTTCCGCCCCAGGTGCCTAATGGACCCAGAACGGTTCCAGATGGCGCTTGGGTCTATCCCCATCACTCTTACCCACAGCCCAGTCGATGCCCTGGTGGATGCCTGGGAAAGGGCGGTTGCCGGGGCACTTGATTGTGTTGTACCCTTGCGACCTCTGACCTGGCGCAGATCCCGTTGGGCTCCATGGTTCTCTGTGGAGCTCTGGGAGATGAAGCGTCGGAGACGAGGTCTAGAGAGCGGTTGGAGGTCCAGCCGATCCGAATCTGACCGATTGCAGTTAAGATCCTTTATAAGGTCTTATCTTGCGGCGATAAGGATGGCAAAGTCTAATTACTTCGCTGCCCTTATCGCGTCCGCAGATAACCGCCCGGCCACCCTGTTTAGGGTAACTCGCTCCCTCCTTAATCAGGAGGTGAGGGAGGATCCCGTACAGGGACGAGCCGAGGAGTTTAGTCATCATCTTGCGGACAAAATCGCTCAGATCCAGACCGGTCTGGACTCTGACTGGGCAGAATCTGACGTGGAGGAATCGGACGGTCTTGAGCATATTATCTGGACTGAGTTCGATCCTGTTTCCCCTGATGATGTGGACAGGATCATGGGGAGGCTGAGCACCACCACCTGTTTATTGGATCCGTGCCCCTCCTGGCTAGTTTATGCGGCCCGGGAGGAGACACGAGGCTGGTTCCAGGCAGTAATAGCTGCTTCCTTGAAGGAGGGTGTCTTCCCTGCCGCTTTGAAGGAGGCGGTGGTGAGACCCCTCCTCAAAAAGCCTGCCCTGGACCCGGCTGTTTTAAATAACTATCGTCCAGTCTCCAACCTTCGCTTTCTGGCGAAGGTTGATGAGAGTGTGGTGGCGCATCAGCTCCCTCTGTTCCTGGAGGAAACTGATTATCTGGACCCGTACCAATCGGGCTTCAGACCCGGATACAGCACGGAGACGGCATTGGTCGGTCTGGTGAATGATCTCTGGAGGGCTCGGGACAGGGGTTGTTCCTCTGTCCTAGTCCTATTAGATCTCTCAGCGGCTTTTGATACCATCGACCACGGTATCCTACTGCGGCGTCTCAGGGGGTTGGGAGTGGGAGGCACCGTTTTACGGTGGTTCTCCTCCTATCTCCTGGGCCGTTCGCAGTCGGTGTTGACGGGAGGGCAGAGATCCGCCCCGAGGCCTCTCGTTTGTGGAGTCCCTCAGGGGTCGGTTCTCTCGCCTCTCCTGTTCAACATCTATATGAAATCGCTGGGTGAGATCATTCATGGTTTCGGGGTGGGGTATCATCAGTACGCTGATGATACCCAACTTTTTCTTTCCACCCCGAACCAACCCAGCGATGCCCTCTCCGTGATGTCCCGTTGCCTGGAGGCGGTCCAGGTCTGGATGGGGAGAAACAGGCTTCGTCTCAATCCCGCCAAGACTGAGTGGCTGTGCATATCGGCATCTCAGGTTAACCAGGCTATTCCATCTCTAATGATGGGGGGGGTGAGGTGTTACCCCCCGTTGATAGGGCTTGCAACTTGGGCGTCCTCCTGGATTCACGACTCAATTTTGAAGATCATATAGGAGCCGTGACCAGGGGTCTTTTGCCCAGGTTCGCCTGGTGCACCAGTTGCGACCCTATCTGGACCGAGATGCCCTATGCACAGTCACTCACGCACTCGTGACCTCCCGTTTAGATTACTGCAATGCTCTCTACATGGGGCTGCCCTTGAGGACCACTCGGAGGCTTCAACTGGTGCAGAATGCGGCCGCGCGAGTTGTGATGGGGGTTTCCCGATACTCCCATGTAACACCTCTACTCTGCGAGCTGCATTGGCTTCCGGTTGCCCCCCGGGTGAGATTCAAGGTGCTGGTGATGACCTATAAAGCCCTAAATGGCGAGGGTCCGGGATATCTGAGGGAACACCTGCTGCCGGCATCAAGCTCCCTTCGTCCAGTGCGCTCCCACAGGGAGGGTCTTCTCAGGGTACCGCCGATGAGAGATTGCCGGCGGATGACACCCAGGGGGAGGGCCTTCTCTGTGGGTGCGCCTGCCCTTTGGAACCAGCTGCCGGTGGAGTTGAGGACTGCCCCCAACCTCCGTTCATTTCGTCGGGACCTGAAGACCTGGCTCTTGAGCTCTCTGGCTCAGGCTGAGAATTTTTAATTTTAATTTAGTTTTAATCTTAATTTTAACTGGGGTTTTTCTTTTATTAATGCAGGGTCTAATATAATTTTTTTAATCTGCTTTTAACTTTTATATCTGTGTTTTTTAATTACACTGTAAACCGCCCTGAGTCCTTCGGGAAAGGGCGGTATATAAATGCAATAAATAAATAAATAAATAAATAAATGTGGCCGGCATGACTAGACGCCAAAGGCACATGGAACGCTGTTACCTTCCCACCGGAGTGGTCCCTATTTTTCTACTTGTATTTTTACGTGCTTTCGAACTGCTAGGTTGGCAAAAGCTGGGACGAGTAACAGGCACTCACTCTGTTACGCGGCACTCGGGATTCGACCCGCCAAACTACCAATATTCTGATTGACAAGCTCAGCGTCCTAACCACTGAGCCACCGCGTCCCTCCATGACATATATATAATACACAAAAATGATGTGAGACAAGAATATATGTTAGACTGATAACACCATGTCCAAAATTTCTAAATATTTTAAATAATAAAATTTTTGTGTGTGTGTGGGGAGAGTCACATCAAGACACCTACTGTATTTTCCGGCGTATAAGACGACTGGGCGTATAAGACGACCCCCGACTTTTGAGAAGATTTTCAAGATTTTTCGTCTTATATGCCGGAAAATACTTACATGCCAGTTGCCAAGTGTCTGACACAAGCCCGATTCAGCCCCATCTGATGCAGATGGTGCAAAGCCTCCCTTTTGAAGCCCACCCTCCCTTTGGAATATACGCAAGAGCTGTGTTCACACGACGCGCTCTCCCAGGCCAGACTCTGCAAACGGCACGCCAGAAGCCGCAACCACCGTGGGAACTCCGAGTCCCTGCCTTTCGGCAGCCTGCACAGCTGAGTGCAATCTGGCTTTGAGAGCACATTTGCAGACAGAGCAGCTGCCGCGTCTGGAGCCAAGCCCCGCCCAGGCGGGCCCGGAAGACACGCTGGAGAGCCATGCTTGGGGCAGCCATGCCAAGGCCGGCTGGTAAGGGCCACTGTGTGGTCTGCGGGCGAAAGGGACGCCAAGTACCACTGTCCAGACTGCCGGGAGAGATAGTGGGTAGCAGGGCACGCTCTACTTATGCTCAGATGCCGCTTGGGTGAGGGGGAGGGGCTTCCTGCCACTCCCAGGGTCTGGCATTTGCAAGGGGGAGGGGAAGGGGCTTAGAGGCTCTTGGGGGTGGGAAGGGAGAGTCACGTTGGAGGGGGGACTGGACTAAGGAGGCTTGAAGTTGCTTTGCAAGAACGGGGGCACTCGATTGATTTATGTACTATTTTCCAGCGTATAGGACGACTTTTTAACCCATGAAAATATTCTCAAAAGTTGGGGGGTCGTCTTATATGCCCAGTCGTCTTATACGCCGGAAAATACGGTAATTTGCTAAAGAGGTTTCATACAGAATATCCCAACAAACCAGGCTAGTATCTATATTTTTGTTTCCTCTACAGGTGGATCTCTCCTATTTTTAAAGGGGGCAGGATATCAGAATCCATTTATATTTCATTTCTAACTATCTTCTCTGAGCTAACTCCAAATCTCATCTTCCCCTTTTGCTATTCCCAAGGGGGAGAGGCAACAGGCATGGAGCTTTATGGTTTTTACTTCCTCCCCTAAATGTAACCTTTGTTTATTCCACCTGTCTGCTATCCATCACAATATAATCAATTGCTTTCTCACTAGGAATTCCCTCTCATCTTATGGGCAACTAGGAAAGGGGGTGGAAAAGGGAGGAATGAAACTCCGGAATCTGGTTTGTTTCTCCGAATGAAGTGTGAGGGGGGTGGAAATGATCCTGCTGCAAATGGACTGTTATCTCTCCTCTCCCACGATGGACTTACCACCTGGAGCTTGGATGATCTGGAACTGACCAAATGAATTGTGGGATGGGGTTTGCTTGGGGACACTTTAAAAATATTGATCTGTGAGGGGATTCCTCAGATCCTGTCTATTATGCCTGCTATCTCCTATTTCTTAGTAAAAGTTCCTGCTTGGAAAATCTTGTTTCCAAGAATCCTTCTTTCTTAAGATGTGGGCTGAAGTGGGTTCTGACATCTTACTTTACTGGCCTTTAGAGCTGTTAAAATCTACAGAAATTACAGGAGATTCAAATATCTCCTCCAAATGTTCAAGGAATATTTGAAGATGGTTGTGGGATAGCCTCCCACATCCACAAATTCTGTATTTGTGAGCAAAGATTCTTGTTGTGAACTTATGTGTAGGAGGGAATTTGATCTGTAAATGTTCACACACACATGTACACATATACACATTCATATACATACATATATACAAGCAATTTATAAAGCAAGGCCACATATCTGGATAGATCTATATTTTCGTTTCTTGATATATAGTAAACTTGGACAAGGGGTCTGAATTTCTTGTTACTTCTTGTTCCATAACTAAGAATTTATAAAAGACTATAATGACAATAATAGAAGAGAAAGAAAGTATTTTATTCACTAAAATAATGAGTGAACTTAAGTTTTATACATTCCAAAACAAATTACGCTTTTCATCAAATGTGATGACTAGAAGATTGTCTCTTGAGTTGGAAAGGAAGCCATTTGCTTTGTCAGTATAGTTCAAATAGACATCTTACTTCTAAAAGAGCTGAAGTGGCAAGAAAAGAAAAGTCTTGAATATTGATTTGTGGTAATATTATCCTCATCTCATGAATTACCAGCTCAGCTGAGTTGTTGTTTTCAAAAGTTGTATTTTTATATTAAATCTTTATTTATGCAGTCCTGTAAAATTAAGTCAGTTACAAAATTCATTGTTCTTTATGTTTCCGTGCATTGAACATTCAAATCTGCCTCATGAAAATGTTATTCCTAAATATTCAAAAGATGAGTTTCTAGTGGGACACACACTCTACTTCCTAGTCCCACACTGAGAATAGCATGAAATACCTGAATGTCTTTTAATGCCACTACAGTAATCTTTTTGTGGGTACTGTTGAACAATTCTTTTAAGCCTATGATTTCAAGATCACTCTTTCAAAAATGCACTCATTGTGTGAATAGTCTCCCTGCAACACTCTATGTCTCTTTTATTCAGGCAAGGGCTTTCAGGTCGAGTCTTTACATTTATTGTCAAAATTACATGCCATCACCACTTGCAAGCTTGAGGTTCCCTTTGCGAGCAGGCACTTCACACTAACACATCATTGCTTCTTGTTCTCAATTCTGAAGCAAGCTCTTAAAAGTCTTTATTTAGCTTCTATTCTGGGCCATTTTTTAATATAGCTAATGTTACTACACTTCAAAAGAATGAGACATCCTCTATTTAAAGTAATTTGGATTGCATACTCAGCGCAAAGAAATAAATATGTTATTGCTATGGCTATTGATTCCAAGCCACCCTTAACACTAGGTAGATCTGCTCCAATATTACACTTTAAAATATGAAAGTCTAAACAATTATCTGTCATGCTAATTACTGGAAGTGTCTGGTGTCTGTGGTATTATCGGTATCAATTTTTATCCTTGGTCTCCAACTTTTTTTTAACCTATTGGGTTTATAAATGCAGACTCATGTTTGAAATCAAAAATTTAGATTGTCTGTATTCTTAGTCCCACCATCTTTCTTACATGGAGTTGCTGATATATACTGTGTTTCCCCCTAAATAAGTCCCGGTCTTATATATTTTTTGCCTCCAAAAGAGGCACTGAATCTTATTTTTGAGGGGTGTCTTACTTAAGGATCACCACAGCCAGGCCTCCCACACCCTGACATCTGTCAGACTACTGCTTTACTTCTTCAGCAGCCACTTGCAGCTGGATGCCATGTGGCATATTGCATCATTGCTGCTCTAAGGGGTAGGGGAGTAAAACTGCCCCATCGCTGTGCAACCAAAGCACTGTGCAACCTCCTAGTATGATGAGCCAGACGGCTTGTGGGAGGCCTGTCTGCGGCAGTCCTACCAGTAAGGTAAGCAGGTGTGTGTGGCAGCTTCACCCCTCTACCTGTTCTGTTCCAGCCTACTACCGGCCCTGCAGAAAAGGCAGGGACAACCCCTTTACAAAAGGCAAAAGGCTGGAAGTAAGCCCACCAAATTTATTGACACAAAACAGATCCCAAACAGAGCAAACTGAGCAAAACAAAACACGAATCACTAAAACAGGAGCTATTGAAACGGTTGCCTTCAGCAAACCAGCCCTTCCACACATTCTTCTTTTAAACAGTTCAAGGTGTGGCTTCTCTCTGCCTCCTTCCGAGGTGCCCCATTGCCTTCCTCTGTTTACTCCTGATTGACTGCCTCCTGCGTCGGGCGTCCTTGAACAGGGCCAGCTGTGGGTCATCTTCATCCACGCTGTCAGGCTCACACAGCTGGGTCTGTGTAGTAACCAGATGGGAGGGGCCTGGCTGAGAGCTCTGCGAAGCCTCAGAACTGTCCTCTGCAGGCTCTCCAAACCCCTCCTCCTCCTCCTCTGAATCGTCTGACCCAACTGCTGAACCACAGGCTGACCCTGAATCACAACACTACCCCTGCCCATGCCCCCAAAGTACGGCTTACTTTCAGGGGGGCTTATATTAGGCCCACCCCAAAAATCAAGCTGAGGCTTACTTTCTGGGGGGGGGGCTTGGAAAACACGGCAATGGTCTGAGAAGACCATTGGGTGGGATGATATGGGGGAAAATAGGCTGTAGGTTGTTTTCCCTTACCCTTTTCTTCCTGCCTTAACTCTTCCAGGGGCATCTATTATTACACAACATTGGTACAGCTCTTTCGGGTGTTTGGTGATGCCATACCTCACCAGCTTATCTCTTAGGTCCTCACCCAATCCTTTTCTGAACTAGACAATTCATGCTAAGATAGTTCTCCCTACATTGCCAGCTTCCCAATCTCTCATCTAGCAGTGATTTTCTTTATGGATTCCCAAAAGCGTCCTTTGAATTTACACATGAAGTTCTGATAGTTGTCTACTATCAGTTTGTTCCTCTCAATGAATAATAATAATAATAATAATAATAATAATAATAATAATAATAATAA
>JAKJMR010018254.1:628523-669384 GCA_024449315.1 Daboia siamensis | reverse complement strand
AATAATAATAATAATAATAATAATAATAATAATAATAATAATAATAATAATAATAATAATAATAATAATAATTTTATTTGTATACCGCCCTTCTCCCGAAGGACTCAGGGCAGTGAACAGGGCAAACATATAAAAAAAATACAAAAATACAAAAGTTAAAAAGAATTAAACATTAATGCCCTAGCTAAAAACAATAAATACATATATTAAGAACAATAAAAACCCAACCCATCCCCCATCAGGCCAAGCCGGCTAGTTTGAATAAATGCGTCTTCAGATCGTGTCGGAAGGAGCGAAGGTCGGGTGCCATCCGGAGCTCAACCGGCAACCGATTCCATAAGTCCGGGGTGCCCACAGAGAAGGACCTCCCCTTGGGGGCCAGCAAATGACATTCTCTGATCGGTGGCACCCTAAGGAGGCCCTCTCTGTGGGAACGCACAGGGTGGAGGGAAGTTGATGCCGGCAGCAGGTGCTCCCTAAGGTACTCCGGACCCATGCCATGTAGGGCCTTGAACATCATTACCAATACCTTGAATTTCACCCAGAAGACAACTGGGAGCCAATGCAGCTCACGGAGTAGAGGTGTAACATGGGAGTATCGGGAGACTCCCAACACGACTCTCGCGGCTGCATTCTGTACCAGTTGAAGCCTCAGAGTGGTCCTCAAGGGCAGCCCCATGTAGAGAGCGTTGCAGTAGTCCAAACGAGAGTGACCGTACACAGGGCATCCCGGTCTAGATAGGGCCGCAACTGGCGCACCAGGCGAACCTGGGCGAAGGCCCCCCTGTGATCTTCCAAAGTAAGCCGTGAATCTAGGAGGACTCCCAAGTTGTGAGCCCTATCTACGGGGGGTAATAGCTCACCCCCCATAGAAAGAGATGGAATATTCTGAATATCCCGGTATGCACAGCCACTCAGTCTTGTCAGGGTTGAGTTGAAGTCTGTTCCTCCCCATCCAGACCCGAACCGCTTCCAGGCAACGGGACATCACGTTGAGGGCATCACTGGGGTGGTTTGGGGTCGAAATAAAAAGCTGGGTATCATCAGCATACTGGTGATACCCAACTCCAAAACCATGAATGATCTCACCCAGCGGTTTCATATAGATGTTGAACAGGAGAGGTGAGAGCACCGACCCCTGAGGAACTCCACAAGCGAGAGGCCTCGAGGTCGACCTCTGCTCCCCTGCCAACACCGACTGTGAACGTCCCAGGAGATAGGAGGAGAACCACTGGAAAACTGTGCCTCCCACTCCCAATCCCCTGAGACGCCGCAGCAGGATACCATGGTCGATGGTATCGAACGCCACTGAGAGGTCTAATAGGACTAGGTCAGAGGAGTGTCCCCTCTCCCTGGCCCTCCAGAGATCATTCACCAGAGCGACCAATGCCGTCTCTGTGCTGTACCCGGGCCTGAAACCCGATTGGTACGGGTCTAGATAATCCGCTTCATCCAGGACCAGAGGGAGCCAATGCGCCACCACACTCTCAACAACCTTCGCAAGAAAGCGAAGATTGGAGACCGGACGAAAGTTATTTAACACAGCAGGCTTCTTGAGGAGTGGTCTCACCACCGCCTCCTTCAAGATGGTGGGGAAACTATTGCTCACTTGGCCTCTGCTTCCTTTAGCAAACTCAGCACAAAAGTCACTTTAGTGCAGTCAGTGGGACACTCCACTGGTCTGCCTGCCATAAAGATTTCATATATTAAATAAATGAATAGAATAGAATAGAATAGAATAGAATAGAATAGAATAGAATAGAATAGAGGTCGAAGGGACCTTGGAGATCTTCTAGTCCAGCCCCCACTCAAGCAGGAGAACCTATGTCATCTCAGACAAGTGACTGTCCAGTCTCTTCTTAAACACTTCCAGTTTTGGAGTACCCACAGTTTTTGAAGGCAAGCTGTTCCACTGGTTAATTGTCCGCACTTAGGAACTTTCTCCTTAATTCCAGGTTGCTTCTCTCTTTGATTAGTTTCCAACCATTATTTCTTGTTCTGCCTTCTGGTGCTTTGGAGAATAATTTGACCCCTTCTTCTTTGTGGCAGACTCTCTAATACTAGAATATTGCTATCATGTCACCCCTATTTCTTCTTTTCTTTAGACTAGCTGTTCTTCATATGTTTTAGTCTCCACAGCTTTGATCATCTTAGTTGCTCTTTTCTGAACTTTTTCCAAGGTCTCAACATCTTTTTTGTAGTATGGTAACACCTCCAGTATTCCAGGTCTGGTCTCACTAGGGTTTTATAAAGCAATACTAATACTTTGTGTGATCTTGATTCTGTACCTCTGTTTATACAACCCAGGATTGTATTAGCTTTTTTGGCTGCTGTTGCACATTGATGGTTCATAGTCAAGTGATTGTCCACTATGACTCCAAGGTCCCTCTCTCAATTACTGTTTTTGACCCAGATCTCACCCAATCTGTACTTATATCTTTGATTTTTCCTGCCTAAATGTAAAAGTTTGCTTTTCTTCGCATTAAAGCTCATTGTCAATGCTGCAAACATTGATATGTTTTTGCACTGACAATATAAGAGACAGCCTGTTACTTTAATTGCTTCATTTGGGAGGGAGGAAATCACCCAGAAGTTGTGATAAGATTGCAAAAGCCCTCGTACAGCTACCAATTCAAAATCATGCCAGCTTAGCTCAAAACCTAAGAGAGAATGTTTATAAAATGTTTTATAGGTGGCATTTAGATCCTAAAAAATTAGCAAGTATGTATCCAAACTGTCAGCCTAAATGTTGGAGGTGTGGTGGTGAAGATGCAACATATTTTCATATATGGTGGACCTGCAAAAAGGTTAAAGCTTTTTGGATTAGAATCTGGTGGAACATGCAAAAGATATTTAAGAAAAGGATAAAGTTTTGTCCGCAATTGTTTTTATTAGGTATTATTACTGATACTACTGTTGTGGATACTAAGTTGATGTTGAATTTAATTACGGCAGCAAGACTTTTAGTAGGACAATATTGGAAGAAGGAAGAACTGCCGACTATAGAAGAATGGACTTTAAAAGTTTTCAACCTGGCGGAAATGGCAAAGATTTCAGTGTATTTGAAAGACCATTCGCAACAGAGATATATCGTGGAGTAGAAAAAATGGATTGATTATATTCAGAATAAATATGGGACTAAAAAGTTTCATTTAGCATTTGAATAAGTATTGATGGGATATTTACATTGCTTGTAGTTATTTTATAAGAGTTAAAGTGCGATAGATTTAATAGTTTATTGTTGTTTGCATAAGATAGATTATGATTGTATTTTTATACCCCGTATTTAGCTCTGGGAAGGGAGGGGGGAGGGGGAAGGGAGGGAGGTGTTGTGGAGGGTTGAGGAGGGGGGAGGGGATTGGGAGGGGTTTTGTTTTGTTCTGTTAAAAATAAAATGTATTGTAAAACTTTTCAATAAAAAATAATCATGCCATTTGGACTGCAGGGGGCCTCAGCCATATTTATGCAGTTGATTAATGAGGTCCCACATGAACATTTATACAAAGGGGTTCTGGTGTATCTTGATGACATTCTGATATACAATAGGAATATGACTGATCACATAAGACTGGTCAGAGAAGTGTTAAAGAAACTATTGAATGCCAAACTTTATGTCAAATTGTCGAAATGTGAATTTCACCAAAGCCAATTAGATTATCTCGGCTATAGAATTTCCAGTGAGGGCATCGAAATGGACCCAGCCAAAGTGAAAACTGTAATTGAATGGCAGCCTCCAAAGACTAGCAAACACCTCCAAAGCTTCCTAGGGTTTGCCAATTTCTACTGTCAACTCAAAATGGGCAAGGGAGAGGGAAAACTGTGACCTGGCCAATAAGTAGCATGGACTATGAGTTGTCAGAAAGCTTTTGAGAATTTAAAAAGACTATTTGCGGCTGAACCGGTCCTAAAGCACCCCTGCCCCAGGGAGCCCTTTGTAATTCAAGCAGATGCCAAAGATGGGGCAGTCGGAGCTGTGTTACTACAAAAGAATAAAAGTGGAGTCCTACAACCTTGTGCCTACACCTTTAAGAAATTCACGGAAGGCGAGAGGAGATGTACAGTCTGGGAGAAGGAGGCCCTCACAATTAGATGGGGCTATTAAACTGGTGACACTATTTAGAAGGGACCAAGGTGCCTTTTGAAGTATGGACAGATCACAAAAATTTAGAGGCACTAAAAACTCCCTGCAAATTGTCCCCAAAGCAAGTGCAATGGGCACAGTACTTAACCGTTTTAACTTTATTTAAAGTACATACCGGGAAGAAAAAACTTCCTAGCTGATGCACTATCCCAACTGCTATAGTACAAAAGTGAACGCGAAGAGGCCTACGAGGCAATTATCCCCAGTTCACAACCTGCTGCACAACTCACACCTCGCAGAACCCCTAATCCTGATGACCCAGGAGTGAAGAAGATAAAATGAGAGCTCCTTACTGATCAATGGTTCAAAGATAATCAAACCTCCCTAACATGCAGGGATGGTTTGGCATACATGGGGGGGGGGGGGAATTGTATCTACCTGAAACCCTCTGTCTCAATGGTCTCAGACACAACCATGATGTAAAACAGGCTGGACACCAGATATTTAAAAACTCTACACCTCATCCGCCAGCAATTTTGGTGGCCGGGGCTAAAACGAGATGTGGAAAACTATGTCAAAAGTTGTACCATATGTGCCACCATGAAAAGAATTCCAGGGAAAATCCCTGGGCTACTGCAGTCGGTAGCAATCCTTCTCAACCATGGGAAGAAATAGCTATGGACTTTATTGTAGACCTACCCAACAGTAGAGGAAATACTGTCATCTGGACTGTGATAGATCTGTTTTCGAAGCAGGCTCACTTTATTGCCTGTAAAGGACTCCTATCTGCACAATGATTGACTAAATTATTCCTGAAACATTTTTACCGATTGCATGTCTCCCCTAAGTGAATAATTTCAGATAGAGGAGTACAGTTCACAGCAAAACTTTGGAGGAATTTCCTTAAATTAATTGGATCATCTCAAGGCTTATCATCTGCTTTTCATCCAGCTACCAATGCGGCTGCAGAATCTGCTAACAAAATGATAGAGTAATACCTCAGATGCTATGTTTCCTACCAACAGACAAACTGGACTGACCTCCTCCCCTTCGCCGAGGTGGCCTATAATAATTCTGTTCATAGCAGCATTGGCTACATGCCTTTCAGAGAAACCACAGGAAAAAAGTTCAGCCCAATGCCTGACTATCCTCAGGTACCCTCACCCTGTGTTCCATTGTAGCTTACTGAAACCTTTTTGAGTCTCCACGTTAAGACTCCCCTTAAGAAAGCACCTGGACCCCTCCTAGTAGCGGGTCAGACCCATCATGAAGTGAAACGTATCCTTGACTCTAGAATTTTAAGAGAAAATTGCAGTACCTAGTACAATGGAAGGGATACCCCAACAAACCAAAAGCCGACTCCTAACTTGTGTTTGTTTACATTACAGGATCTGTTCTCTTGTAAGGGGGCCCCAATGTCAATGCTGCAAACATTGACATGTTTTTGCACTGACAATATAAGAGACAGCCTGTTACTTTAATTGCTTCATTTGGAAGGGAGGAAATCACCCGGAAGTTGTGATAATATTGCAAAAGCCCGCATACAGAATTGGAAGTGAAACCTCATATGTAAAACTAATTGGATAATGTGATTTATGATGTGTAGATATGGGCGGGGATTGTTTGTGTGTTATTATGTGTTTGAGGAGAGGAGATTTCAGATTTTGGCATCCCTCCATGAGTGCCGATGTTTCGTTTCATTATTAAGACTTTTAGATAAACAATGTTTGCATTTTATTTGAACTGTCTCATTTATAGGAACCATGACACTCATTTTGTTGGATAGGGCCGAGTTTGTCAAGATCTTTTTGAATCCTGACCTTGTCTTCTGGGGTGTTGGCTATCCCTTCCAGTTTAGAGTTATCTACAGATTTGATGAGTTCCCCTTCTATTTCCTCATCTAAGTCATTGATGAAGATATTGAAGAGTAGTGGGCCTAATACAGAGCTTTGTGGTACCCCACTGCTTGCTTCTCTCCATGTGGATGTAGTACCATTGAAGATTACACATTGAGTACGTTTTGTCAACCAGCTACCAATCCGTCTTGTGATGTTGTCTTCCACCTTTTTCTAGTTTACCAAACAGTAGATTGTGGTCTACTTTGTTGAATGCCTTACTGAAATCTAAGTATACTATGTACACAGCATTTCACTGGTCTACTAATTTGGTCACTTTATCAAAGAATGAAATAAGATTGGTTTGGCATGATCTGTTTTTAACAAACCCGTGCTGGCTACCAGTTATAACTTTGTTTGCTTCTAGTTCCCAGATACATTTTTTGATGATCTTTTCCAGTATCTTCCCAGATATTGATGTTAAACTGATTGGTCTGTAGTTTCCTGGGTCTGCTTTTTTTCCTTTCTTGAAGATGGGAACCACATCACCCCTTTTCCAATCCTCAGGTAAACTTCCCTGGTGCTCCAGGATTTTTTGAAAGATATGGTGCAATGGTTCTGAGATAACATCTGCCAGCTCCTTCAGAACTCTGGGATGTAATCTGTTGGGTCCCGGTGATTTATATTTGTCAAGGTCAGATAGATGTTTTCTTACCATTTTCTTCTTTATTTTAATTTTTGTTTCTAGTTTGTCATTCGGAGTAATTTTTTTTTGTATGTTGTACTATTATTTCTTTTTGTGTGAAGATTGATGCAAAGAATGAGTTAAGCAGTTCTGCTTTCTCCCTATTGCTTGTTAGTTCCCTGCCATCTTCTCTCTTTAGTGGACCTACAGTTTCCTTGATTTTTTCTTGTTATTAATATGTTGAAATAAACTTTTTTTTATTATCATTGATTTCTGTTGCAAGTCTTTGTTCATTCTGAGCCTTTGCTTTCCTGACTTCATCTTTGCATGTTCTGGCTGTCTGCTGATAATCAGCCTTAGTTATGTATCTTTCCATTTTTGTACTTGTCCTTTTTGTCTTTCAGTTTGTCTGAGAGATCTTTGTGCAGCCATGCTGGTTTCTTCTTGACTTTTTTATTTTCCTTTTTCAGTGGTATTGTGCTGGACTAGGCTTTTATGATAGCATTTTTCAGAGTTTCCCATGCTTCTTGAGTTGTTTTCCCCCTTTAGGATTTTCATTCATGGAACCTTTCCTAGGTTCTCCTTTGAAGTTTAAGACATTGGTTGAATTATTTTCTATTGCTTGTGTTTGCATTATATTGAATTCCAGTATGAAGTGGTCACTTTCCCCCAAGGTTCCAGCAACTTCAACTATCACTTCTTTTCTCTTAGTAAGAATTAGGTCCAGTATAGCTTTACTTCTAGTTCCCTCCTCGACCTTTTGGATGACAAAGTTGTAGGCTAGGTTGGTTAGGAATCTGTTTGTCTCCCTGCTGATATCTGGGTAGTTGAAGTCTCCCATTACTGCTGTGGTATGCTTTCTACATACATTTGTTAAGTGGTTGGCAAAGAGTCCATCTATTTCTTCTGATTGGTTGAGTGATGTAAGGACCCACTTCGAAACAGAACTCTTGAAACAGGCCTTGTCTCAAAAGGATACTTTTATTAGGGGTCAGTGACAGTAGGAAGGTCAAGGCGAGATCTGGGGAAAATCTCGTGCGAACAGTATAGTTAAAGCAAGCAATATTCCTCCTCACAGCAAAGTCATAATGTCCATTTGTAATTCAGCCCATCCACAGGTGCTATGATGTGTGGGTAACTGGCACAGTTGGGGCACATCTCAAGGTCTTCTCCAACTTTCGTTTCTCTGTAACCATCTTCATGATAGGAAGACACAGTCCTTTCTCAAGGATAAAGGCAGGAGAGGGAAAGTAGAAAGTGAAAGTTATCCCACATTCCCCCTCCCACCAACAGAATGGCAGGCCCCAAAATTAGAATATATATGCAAGAGAAAACACAGAGGCCCCCTACAAAAATGGGAAATCCACCTAGAAAACAAAAAGGGAAGGGGGAACAACAACAATATAGAAAGTCAACCAGGTTTGTCAGGATATTTAGAATGAAAGCATTTTAAATGTGTAGGGGCCCTAATGCGTCTCTTGTACATCCACTCATTCTGGGTAGAAAGGAGATTCTTCCAAGCGACTAGGTACATGATGTATTGAGAGTCTAAAATGTCTTTGATTTCAAAATGTTCTCCCTCAACCATCATTGGTGTAGGCACCGTTGGTGCAGGAGGCCTGATTTGAGCAAACTGCAGTGGAAAACAGGGTGGATTTTCCATAGATTCTTTGGCAAATCTAATTCAGCAGTCACAGGATTGATAAGGCTCTTAACTGGAAAAGTCCTATAAATTTAGGCCCCAATTTCTTTGAAGGTTGTAGAGAATGTAAATATTTCATAGAGAGAAATACATGGTCCCCAACTTTATTCGGTTTCTGCTCTATCCTCTGTTTGTCAGCTTGAGCTTTATAGGCCTCCCTGGCTTCATCCAGGGCCTTCCTGACTACTGGCCAGGTGTTTTACAATTGTTTAATCCACTCCTGCAAGGAGGGAATCTCAGGTTCTTTCATGGGGAGTTCAGGCATGGCCACAAAGGTTTGTCCATTTGCTACTTGAAATGGAGCGAAACCAGTACTAGAGTGTACAGCATTATTATAGGCAGCCTCAGCAAATGGTAGCAAGTTGGCCCAATTGTCTTGTTGGTTATTAATAAAATATCTCAGGTGTTGTTCTAGAACTGAGTTAAGCCTCTCTGTCCACCCCCATTTGTTTGAGGATGGTGATAGCCTCTGACTAGTAAAGGTAAAGGTTCCCCCGCACATGCGTGCTAGTCGTTTCCGACTCTAGAGGCCGGTGCTTATCTCCGTTTCAAAGCCGAAGAGCCAGCGCTTGTCCGAGGACGTCTCCATGGTCATGTGGCCGGCATGACTAGACACCAAAGGCGCACGGAACGCTGTTACCTTCCCACTGTCATGGTCCCTATTTTTCTACTTGCATTTTTACGTGCTTTCGAACTGCTAGGTTGACAGAAGCTGGGACGAGTAACAGGCGCTCACTCTGCTATGCGGCACTCGGGATTCGACCCGCCAAATTGCCGACCTTCAGATCGACAAGCTCAGTGTCCTTAACCCACTGAGCCACCGCGTCCCTTTTAGCCTCTGACTAGAACCCATTAAATTTAGAAAAGCCTTCCAGAACTTAGAAGTGAATTGAGCCCCTCGGTCTGAAATTATATGTTACGGAGCTCCATGAAACTGATATATGTTCAGCTTTAGTTTAGCTAAAGTCTTTGCAGTTGGAATCTTGGAGCATGGGATGAAGTGAATTTGTCTGGAGAACAAGTCTGTTACAAACCAAATTACAGTGTTTCCAGCACTTTCAGGCAATTCTACAATGAAATCCATAGAAATCTCTCTTCAGGGTGCTGACAGACTTGCTACTGGCTGCAGCAGTTCTGGGGATTTCCCTTGTCATCTCTTAGTGGCTGCACATGTGGGGAAGCTGGCCACATAGCTTTCTATGTCCTTTTTCAATGTAGGCCACCAAAATTGTCTCTTAATAAGATGTAAGGTTTTTACAAAAATAAAATATCCAACAGTTTTTGAATCGTGTCCTGCTTGCATCACTTTAAATCTCAAGGCTGCTGGGACATAAAGTTTCTCTCCAATCCACACTAATCCATCTTTTAATGCAGGGGTCCCCAACCTCCAGTCTGTAGACCTTTACTGGGCCGCGGCATACCAGCAACCAGTCCACCCAAACAAGCAAAGCCCCATCTGTGGAATGCAGGCAGCACACAAAACTATGCCCCCTCCGATCCGTGGAAAAACCTCTCTTCATGTAACCAGTCCCTGATGCCCAAAGTGTTGAGGACCTCTGTTTTAATGCACACAGGTTTGATTTGATTTGATTTTATTAAATTTATATGCTGCCCTTCTCCCTGAGGACTCAGGGCGGCTCACAACAATAAAAATTAAAAAACACAGAGTAAAAAATTTAAAAGAGAATTAAACAATAAATGCAAAATTACGAGACAATTTAACCTGGTAAAAAGCCTAATTAAAAACTGTAGTCAGTCCAGGCCCGCTTGTTGGAACAACCAGGTCTTCAGGTCACGGCGGAAGGACCAAAGGTCAGGGGCCATCCGCAGCTCTGGGGGCAATTCATTCCAGAGGGTCAGCGTGCCCACAGAGAAGGCTCTCCCCCTGGGGGTCGCCAGCCGGCATTGCCTGGCCAATGGCACCCTGAGGAGGCCGACTCTATGGGAGCGAACTGGGCGATGGGAGGTTGACAATGGCAGCAGGTGGTCTCGCAGGTACCCCGGGCCTACGCCATGTAGGGCTTTAAAGGTTATTATGGTTACAAAATCATCTGTTTCTAAGGCAGCTTTAAACTCCTGTAATAAAGTATTTCTAACTGGTACCACTGGTTTTGATTGGGCTCTAGTGGTTACAGGGGCTGCCAATTGATGAGGTTGCAGAAATGGTTTGGCCACTTCTGCTTTCTTACTGTTATATTGTAACCTGGATAAGGCACCAGCTAGAAAATTGTTTCCCCCAGGGAGGTAATAAATTGTAAAATTGAAGTGATGGAAATGTTTGGACCACCTTGCTTGTTTAGGGCAGAGTTTTCTGGGTGTTTTCATGGCTTCAAAGTTCTTATAATCAGTCCATACTTGAAATGGTATTTTATTTCCCTCAAAGAAATGCCTCCAAGTGAGTAAAGCCCACCATATAGCATAGGTCTCTTTCTCCCAGGCTGTCACCTCTGTTCAGTCTCTGACAATTTTCTCGAGGTGTAAGCACAAGGTTGCAATTGTCCATCTTTATTTCTTTGGAATAAAACTGCTCCCACAGCCACATCGCTGGCATCAGCCTGAATTATAAAGGGTTGTTCTGGGTCTGGGTATTTCAAAACTGTCTCCATAGAAAAGAATCTCTTAAGTTTCTCAAAAGCTGCTTGACATTCTCCATTGTCCATTTAATGATTGACTGGACTTTGGCTTATCCCCCCCCTCTGGTCTTTAATAGGTTTGTAATTGGGAGGGCAATTTGTGCAAAAGATGGGATGAATTGTCTGTAGAAATTTGCAAATCCTAGGAAACTTTGGAGCTGTTTCTTGGTTTTGCAGGGTGCCCAGTCCAAGACTGCCCTCACTTTCTCTGGGTCCATCTTTATCCCTTCATTTTTTATATGATAAACCAGGTAATGAATATGATCTTTCACATTTTGATAGTTTGGCATACAGTTTGGCAGAGCATAGTTTTTTTTCAGTACTGCTCTGACTAGCTTAATGTTTTCATTTTTTTGTTTCAATGTAAATAAGGATATCGTCCAGGTAAACTAGGAACCCCTTATACAAGTGATCATGTAGGACTTTGTTGATTAGTTGTATGAATACTGAAGGGGCACCTTGTAACCCAAAGGAGATAACTTTAAATTGGAAGCAACCCAATGGGCAATTGAAAGTTTTCCACTCATCTTCTTTCTTATTTTATTCGATAATAAGCCTCTCTCAAGTGCAGTTTTGAGAAAAAATTTCCTTTCCATAGGTGCACTAACATGTCTTTCATTAAGGGTAATGGATATATGTTTTCCACACACACAGAGTTCAGGCTCCTATAGTTCACGCAGAGACAAAAAGAGCCATCTTTCTTCTCTCTGAATAACACAGGGGCTGCTACCCAGGGTCTAGCTGGCTTGGTAAACCCCTGTTCTAAGTTCTTTTGGATAATTTTTCCAGTTTGTTCAACTTCCTAGGAGTCAACAAGTACATTTTAGATTTTGGCAATTTCGCCCCTGGGATGATTTCAATTGCACAGTCTGTGGGCCAGTGAGGGGAGGAGTTAATTTGCCCTCTGCTCATTGAAAACTTCAGCCAAATCTTGGTATTCCATACATATCTGCATAGTATTCAACCCGGAAAAGCTGCAGCCCTACCAGGGGAGTTGTAAACTATTTCTACATGGAAGAGTTCCAGGCAGAGAAATGGTCCGAAGATCTCCTTTGCCTAAAAGCTGATGAAAGCCTCTCCAGGGACCTGGAAGAGGCCAGACCTTCTGGTGAAGAAGATCAAGCCAGATGGTCACTCTGGGTCGGTGGGAGGAGAAAGCCCCAAAAGTCACTCTTACTTGAGGCAGAGGGAAGAAAAAAGCAAAAAAGCAAAATCCAGGCCCTTCCCTTCCCAACAAAGACAGAGAAAAGGAGGAACTGAAATTGGGGTCAATGGAAGCAGGATTTATGATTGGTTTTGTATTCTAGAGATTCTAATGATTGGTCACCCTTACCCCTCAATTTTAGTTTAAAGCCCTTCTAATGAGTTGTGGCAGTGTTTTTCTGAGTACATTTTTCCGTTTTCGTGAGGTGCAGCCCATCCCTTGCCAAGAGTCCTTCATGTAGGAAATGCAGTCCATGGTCCAGGAAACCAAAATTTTCTTGGTGACACCAACCCTTTAGCCAGTGGTTTATTTCTAGAATTCTTTTTTCCCTCTATGGGTGTTGGCCTTTTGTTGGAAGTACTGATGAGAACAATACTTGTGCTACTAGTTGAAACAGTGAATGTCTGGAATTGATCCTGACCCTCTCCAAACTGCTACAGCAAGTTTTCATGGGAATGAAAAAGCATTGGCTGAACTATAATTTGTTGTGCTGCTGCAGGTTGGGGCAAATTGTGCTACAATGTTGCAGTAGTTAGTATCAAGGCATTCTGCAAATTGGTTATTGGTTGTGAGAGATAATGCCCATGGGGGGGGGGGGAGAGCTGAATAATGGAACAGTAGTTTCCCAGGAAAGAAATACATTTCAGAAAGGGGAGGGAAATGAGGCAGCACAGCCAGAACTGGATAGAAGACAGAGAAAGAAAGTAAAGATAGCCGCTCCCTAAAATTTCCCAGGGTATATCTATAGATTAGAAGTAGTAAGAGTTTAATCTGGCAATACTCTGTCTGGTATGTGTAAGCAAATAAAGAACTGAATTGAACTCTGGTTGAATTGTTCCATTGAGAGGGGGTTGTTCAATTTTGACATTGATGGCCTCTTTGAACCTTCTTTTAAACTAGCAGTCCTCTCTGTCCAAAATGTGAACTTTGCTGTCTTCAATACACTAAGGCAGAAGCTTGTCCACTCCAAGGATAAAACACCCAGACATAAATTAAGCAAGTTGGTATATGCACTACAATGCAGTGAGATGTGCAGATCTGAACATTGGGGAACAAAACAACCACTTCATAAACGCATGGAACAACATAGAATAAGGACAAGATTCAGCAGTCCATCTGCATTTAAAAGACAAAGGCCATTCTTTTGAAGACAGCAAAGTCCATATTTTGGACAGAGAGGACTGTTGGTTTGAAAGAGGGGTCAAAGAGGCCGTCTATGTCAAAACTGAACAGCCCTCTCTCAATAGAGGGGGAAGAGTACTAGATCATCTATGTTCAGTCTACAACAGTCATGTCAAACTGCCGGCCTGTGGGCCAGATGCATCACGCTGAAACCATGCCCACCCCATTGCCGGCAATGGGGGAAAAGTTACAATATGTCGCGTGACATCATGTGACATCACAAGTTTGACATGCTGGTCTACAATACAATCCTCTCAACATTTGCAAGAAAGAAAGTCCCATTTGTACCACTCGGGTGACCTTGATGACACAGATAAACCTCCAGGTGGCCTCATTTACTCTCTAAAAGAATGCAAATGACCAGCTGTCTGCAAGGAATATAAATCCTTCCATTCCCCACTATCCAGTTAGAACTGAAGAAGCTTCTTGGATGAGAAGTGAAACGTCTTCAAAGAAAAACAAGAAAAGTCCAGTTGCCTCTTGAAAAAGCATCTTTAAGACATCCATGTCCTCTCTCTCCACACATACACACTTGGCTTTAACAGAATCTCCAGACATTACATCACTGCTATAATGGAATGTGTGGGTGTGTATATACATATATATATACATATATATATAACACATATTCTGATAAATATAATTAGTATGTGTGTGCGTGTGCATGTGTGTGCACACACACACTTAGCTAACAAGTCATTTACATTTACCAGAATATGTGTACCATTAAAGAATGACTAAAACAGCAAATTCATATGTCGACTTGATGATATCATCTGACATTAATAACCCTACATTTTACTAGCTCAGTATTTTGTTTTGTATGTGGTCTAATAACATTGAAGAGCTTCAGTGTTCTATGAGAATGTTGACTAGCAGCATTTTCTAAAGCCTGCTGAAATAATGGATAGTGTAATGTCAGTGGCAAGGTAACAAAAGAATAATTACTCAAATAATGATATTGGCTTGTTTCCAAAATGATGGCCATTTGTGTAGTTTTCATAATTTTGGGATAAATTATTTGCTATTCAACTTAAATATTTTGTATTTCAGCATAGTATTATGTAATGCTAACATGAAGTTTTCTTTTAGAACATTCATTAGAATACATAGTATTACATATGGACTCAAATCTATCTTCTATCAAAACAACTATTTAAAATAAATGTACATTTAAAGACAAAGTACATAAATGCTTAATAAATTAAAATGTATGAAAAGACCCATTCCATTGAAAGGAATTAAGAATTAAGTATGTTAATACGACGTAAGATTTCAAGATATTTCATTTTTTTCTTATTCACATTTTATCTTGGAAATGCAAGATGTGGTATATCTTAAACTATTTTTAACTTAGGTAAGTATCATAAATTCAATTGTCTGGAAAATGGCAATAACTAATTAATATGTAACAAAGTGTAAAATTTATGTTCTTTTATAACCAGGAAGGAAAAAGAAATTAAACAAAACTATTTGTTTGTAACATTCCCACAGAGAAACCAGAATGAAGAGTTTTCAGAGAGAGAACATTCTAAATAGTCTCTGTAAATCCTGGAACATGCAATATAATACTGAATGGTCTCTCTATGTAATCCTGACATTAAATGAAATTACTTCTTTCCTAGATGCCTATACAACAACAACTTTATTGATTAGCCCTTGGGCCATATCAAAGTGCAAAGTTCCAGCAACAAACCGTCACCAAAACTTGATAAAAGCAATCCAAAATGGAATTTGATAAAATATAATTTAAAATGGAATTAAAATAAAATACAATTTAAGATGAAATAGTAATAAAATACAATCTAAAATGAAATTGTAATAATGTTCAATAATTTAAGATATAGATAAAATATGATAACATTACATTTCGGAGTTGCCCTTGCAATCTACCCCAATCAGTCCCACATATGCAGATCTTAACCGGATCATTTTGTTTAAATACTGTGCTGCGTTAAATGTTATTTTCAAGTTCTGACCGGACATAAGATAAGTTATTTTGATATGGGGATCCCAATGGGTCATTCGTTTGGTATATAGATCAAGATACCTGTCTCTCATCCTCTTATACAGACAACAGTCAAATAGGATGTGAGCCAGGTCCTCTACCTCTGCTGCTCTGCAAATGCAGAGACGCTCATTGTACGGTATAGCATGAAATCTCCCATATCTGACCATTGTGTCAAGCTGTTTGAATCTCGCTCTCGTAAATATCTCCCTAAGATGTTTTGGGAGTTGTAACTTCAAATAACTGTCCACTTGAAAAGTACATTTGTATTTACTCAGCCATTTCAAGTTACCCACCTTACTAAGGATAGCTATATCAGTTTGTGCTTCTATATCAGACATGTCAAACACAAGGCCCGGGGGCCGGATCCGGCCCGCGAAGTGGTTTCATGCGGCCCGCAAAGCCATCATGGAAAAAGGGAGGGAACGGCCCCCACTGCCTTGGCCCTGGCCCAGAGACCCTCTTTCTGCCAGAGACCCTCAGATCTGTCCTACTCCTGCCCAGGCCCCCATAGGCACCCTTGATGTGAATGATGTAGAGCTGGCCACGCCCACCCAGTAGGCCATACGCACTCTAGCCACGCTCACCCAGTAGGCCACGCCCACCCAGTAGGCCACGCCCACCCGGCCCGCTGAGGGCAACCGCAATGCTGATGCGGCCCTCAATGAAATTGAGTTTGACACCCCTGTTCTATATCCTTAATTCTTTGGGCAACTCTTTTTTTAGATTGTTCTCCTGTTACGCAAGAAACAGGAAGGCCACAGCTTCTTACAAAGTTTGTTAGTTTGGTGATCAAGGAGATTTGTGATTGTAGTTTTATTTGCTCTAGTAGGCATAATTTGGGGAGTCTATCAGGCTCCATTTCATTAACTTTGCACCAGTAGTTATAAGCTCTAATTTTAGATAATGCCTGAATTGTATGAATTCCCAATTCAGCTCTAACTGCTGCAGCAGATGTTCTTGGATCTACACCCAAAATACATCTCAAATGCTGGGACTATGTTTGTTCTAAAACTGTGGTTGAATAAAGACCCCAAATTTCTGCTCCATACAAGAGCATTGTGGTAACCTTAGCCTTATAAATCTTGAGTAATGGAGCTAGGGACCCTGGGTAACTATGGTTCTTTAGTTTGAGCAATAAATTCAAACAGGCTTTTGCTCTAAATGTACTCCATTGATGATGGCAGGCCCAAGAGCCAGTCTTGGAAAAAGTTACTCCCAAACATACAAAGGTATTAACCTGCTCAATTGGTTCACCATCTAATTGCCACTTATGTCTCTGATGATTTCTTCCAAACACCATTATTTTCGATTTAGATTTGCTAATGATTAGGGAGTTATCCTGGCAATAAGAGCTGAATCTTCTTAATAGCCTACGTAATCCTACTTGTGAGTATGATAATGAAATCATATCATCAGCATAAAGCAAGCTGTTACAGTAAGTATTTAGGATCATTGGCATGTGTACCATGGTATTCTTCATTAACCCAGGCAAGTCATTGATGTATAAATTAAATAATAATCAGGACAGGATACACCCTTGCCTTATCCCTTTATTTGTGTGAATCTTTTTTTTTTTAATTGAAAAGTTTTTCAGTACATTTTATCTTTAACATCCCAACCCCCACCCCCTCCCTCCATTCCCAACCCAGTCCCACCCTCCCACCATCCTCTTCCCCCCTCCCCCCTCCCCCACTTCCCAGAGCTGAATACAAGGTATAAAAGTAAAAAAAATCATAAACTACCATATGCTAATAACAATCAACTATTAGATCTACCGCACTTTAGCTCTTATAAAATGACTACAAGCAATATAAATATCCCATCAATACTTATTCAAATGCTAAATGAAACTTTTTAGTCCCATATTTATTCTGAATATAATCAATCCATTTTTTCCACTCCGCATTATATCGTTGTTACGAATGGTCTTTCAAATACGCTGAAATCTTCGCCATTTCTGCCAGGTTGGAAACCTTTAAAGTCCACTCTTCTATAGTCGGCAGTTCTTCCTTCTTCCAATATTGTCCTATTAAAAGTCTTGCTGCCGTAATCAAATACAGCATCAACTTAATGTCCAAAACAGTGGTATCAGTAATAATACCCAATAAAAAAAATTATGGACAAAACTTTATCCTTTTCTTGAATATCTTCTGCATATTCCACCAGATTTTGATCCAAAATGCTTTAACCTTTTTACAAGTCCACCATATATGAAAATACATTGCATCTTCGCCACCACATCTCCAACATTTAGGCTGATAATTCGGATACATACTTGCTAACTTTATAGGATCTAAATGCCACCTATAAAACATTTTATAAAAATTCTCTCTTAAATTTTGAGCTTGTGTAAATTTTACATTTCTCACCCAGATCTTTTCCCAAGTGTCCATTGTAATAACTTCCTGAATATTCTGCGCCCATTTTATCATACAATCTTTAACAATTTCTGTTTCTGAATCAATTTCTATCAATGCAAGATATATCCGTTTGATATGTGCTGGACCCTGATTTCTAATTTGCTTTACCCAATTTTCATCATTCATTAAAAAACCAATTTTCTGATCTTCTTTCCACCTGGCTTGTAATTGCCCATACTGAAACCAAGTTTGAACAATCTTTTTTCCTCGTAAAAAATTATATGGCTTCAAACACCATACGTTCCTCTCCAAACTCAAAATTTCCTTATATGTAGTCACATCATGTTTAAATCCAACATTTATATTCTCTATTGCGTGTTTTGGTATTGCCCATAAGGGTATCTTGTAGTTTAACTTATGTCTATGCTTTTTCCAAACTCGCAACAAAGTATGTCTTAAAATATGCATCTTGAACACATTATCTACCTTCTTATCATACAATAAATATGCATGCCAACCAAATAGCAAATCATGACCTTCAAGATTTAATAATCTCCCTTGTGTTAAATTAATCCAATCACTTATCGCTGATAATGCAGCAGCTTCATAATATAGTTTAAGATTGGGCATTTTTAGACCACCTCTTTCACGCGTATCCTGCATAATTTTGAATTTGACCCGTGGCCTTTTCCCTGCCCAAACAAATTTATTAATACCCTTCTGCCATTCCTCCAAGTTTGAGTCCTTTTTAAGAATGGGTATCCTTTGGAACAAAAATAGAAATTTTGGCAGAGCATTCATTTTCACTGCTGCAATTCTTCCCAATAATGACAATTATATTTTTTTCCAACTATCCAATTCTTTTTGTACTTTGTTCCATAGCTTTTCATAGTTATTTTTGTATAATTTTACATTTGAGGGTGTCAAGTATACCCCCAAGTATTTAACCCTTTCAACAATTTCAAATCCAGTTAACCTTTCTAAAGCTAGCTTTTGTGATACTGTCATATTTTTAGATAACATTTTAGTTTTTTGTATATTAACCTTAAATCCAGAAACTTTCCCATATTGCATTATTAACTCCATCAATTCCATAGCAGAATTTTCTGGCTGTGTCACCGTAATAACCAGATCGTCCGCAAACGCCCTCAATCTATAATCCTGATCTCTTATTTGAATTCCCTTAATTGTTTCCGAATTCCGTATTTTAATCAATAATATCTCCAATGTTAAAACAAATAATAAAGGTGATAACGGGCACCCCTGCCTCGTACCCTTTTCAATATTACACATTTCAGTCAAACTATTATTCACAATTATTCGAGCTGTTTGTTTTTGATATAATGCCCTAATTGGTTGTAAAAATTCATCCCCAAAATTCATTTTATCTAATACTTTGATCAAAAATTTCCAATCCAATTGATCAAAGGCTTTTTCAGCATCCAAAAAGATCAATGCTGCAGGGATCTGGTTATTCCTTTCCAAAAATTCCAACAAATCAACTATATGTCTCACATTATTTTTCATTTGTCTACCACTTATAAACCCAGTTTGATCATCATGAATTACCTGTTGCAATACCCTCATCAGTCTATTAGCTAAAACCTTAGCAAATATCTTGTAATCCGTATTCAAAAGTGATATTGGCCTATAATTTCTTGCTTGAGTAAGATCCTGGTCTTCCTTCGGAATCAAAGAAATAAAAGCAGTTTTCCAAGACGGAGGCACTCCTCCCTCCTTTTGAATTGTCTGAAACAATTCCTTTAATGGCTTTATCATTTCAAACTGTAAATTTTTATAATACACAGCAGTCAAACCATCCGTACCTGGCGCTTTACCCACTTTTAACTGTTTAATTGCCAAAAATATTTCTTCCTCAGTTATTAGTTGATTCATTTCTTCTTTTTGTTCTTGCGTAAGAACTGGGATGCTGACATCCCTCAAATATACATCAATATCTGTTTCATTAATCTTATCTCTAACATATAATTTAGAATAAAAATCAAGAAAAGTTTCCTTAATAAGATTCTGCTGATACACAACCTTACCCTTATATTCTATTTTATCTATATTAGAAGCCCTTTGCTTCTTCCTTAGCATATAGGCTAACCATCTACCTGGTTTATTGGCATTACAAAAAGTATTATGCCTAGCAAACCGTAGATTAGTTGCCACCTGATCAGGCATTAACTTGTCAAATTGTCCTCTTAATAAATTAATAACCTCTTTAATCTTCACATCCGATGGGTTCAAAATTAACGCCTTTTCTTTTTCCCTAATCTCTTTCTCTAATTCCTTCCTCCTAAATTCCAAATTACGTCTATATTTATTATTTAAATATATCAACACACCTCTCATATACGCCTTACTAGCATCCCATACCATTTCCATAGAGGTACCCTTATGCATGTTAGTTTCAAAAAAAACCTTCATCTGTTTCTTACATTCTTCCACATTTTCCTGATTTCTAAATAAGTTCTCATTTAAACGCCAGGAACGCCTGTCTCTAATGTCTTTTTCAATCTCTAACCAAACTGGACTATGATCAGACATAGTTCTTGAACAAATCTTTATCTTCTTAGTCCTAGAAAAAAGATCATTAGTCACTAATATAAAATCAATCCTAGAAAAAGATTGATGTCTATCAGAAAAAAAAGTATAGTCCTTTTCTTGTAAATTCCTCTCCCTCCAAACATCTCGCAGTTCCATATCATCCATCATCTCAAAAAAAGACTTAGGCAATTTAGCATGACTTGGAGTACTTCTAAAAGATCCACTCTTATCCATTTGTACATTCAAAACACCATTCCAGTCTCCCATAAAAATTAAAGATTTATAATCCAATTGAGTAATCTTGCTGTGTAATAAACTATAAAAGTCAGCTTGTTGTTGATTAGGAGCATATAATCCAACCAAAAGCATTTTTTTTGCCTTCTATTAACAAGTCTACTATAAGATATCTTCCTTGTTGATCTGCTTCAATTAACTCCGCTGTAATTGTGTTCTTGACATAAATAACCACTCCATTTTTCTTATTTGTTGCAGAGGCAGTAAATTGTGTGCCTAATCTTGAATTTAATCAGTACTTTTGGTCCATAGCTCTAATATGTGTTTCTTGTAAGCAAATAACATCAGTCTTAAACTGTTTTAAATATTGAAAGATTTTCTTTCTCTTCTGTGGTGAATTTAATCCATTGACATTCCAAGTTAAAAACTTAGTCGCCATCTTTAGCGATCCGAAGCTTTTGGAGCGCGTCTTCCAGGATCCCCTTCACATTTTTAGGCCGCGCCCCTCCCACAGCTTCGCTATAGGTACGCTTTGGAGGTTCCACAACATTCTGCTGATCCTGTTCTTGCTCACGTCTCATTCGTCTCAAAGCAGCACACGTAATCCTCTGGTCTCTTACTTCTTCTGATACTGCTGAAATTTGATCCACTCCTGCTGCTTTCTCATCTGTCTGTGTTCCTTCAGCACCTTGAGGCTTTCCCTCTCCATTCTTCTTTGTTGATTCCAAAAGTGGTATGGGGATTGCTTTTAAGACATTACTATAAAAATCACGTGCCTGCATCACTGTAACAAAACGGTGTCTCGTGCCTTCATACATTACCACCATACCCACTGGGATCTCCCATCTAAACTTGATATCACGTCGCTTAAGCTCCTGTGCCAGAAATGCAAATTCCTTTCTTCTCCTTAAAATTTTTGGAGGGATCTCTTTTAAAACCAGAACTTCTTGCTCTGCAATTACAAGCTTAGTATTGTAAGAAACTTGAATAAGTTCATTCCTGGTTGCTGTCTTTGTAAAATAAACAACCACATCTCTAGGTAGTTTCCTTTGTCTTGCAATCCAGGAATTGACACGGAAGATTTTATCTATATCTTCTGCAATTCCATCAGCTGGCCGTCCCAACACCTCTTCCAAAGCCACAGAAACTATTTTCTTCAAATCTTCTTTAGGATTCTCTTTGAGACCTCTGATTCTCACAGCAAACTCCATTTCATGGTACTGCACCAGTGTCAGATCATTATCAATTTTATCCACCACATTCTCAGTCTCTGATATCTTTGCATCTAATTTAATATTATTTTGGCTGAGGTCTTCCACTCTTTCGTCCAGGCGTTCAATACATATCGCCATGCCTTGAAATGTAAGCAAGATGTCCTCCCTTATTTCTGTAAACTTCTCCTCCAGCTTTTCATCCATGATTTCAGCTAATTTTTCTGTCAGCTTCTCATCCAACTTTTCATCTATCATCTCAGCTAATTGCTGTGAATGCTTTTCCAAAGCATCTTGCAAAACTTTAACTGTTAGAACAGGCGAAGGTGAAGGTGCAGGAGGCGCTAAGGCTTGCAATGAAGATTGCTGCAGGGGGGAAGCCCCCGCACTTCTAGTAAGTTTGGAAGATTTAGCCGCCATTTTCCCCACTGTTGCAACTACGCACTTTCACTTTCAGGGTCTTCAATGTGGATTGAGCCAAAGATCAAAAGTCCACTTACTCCTTATTCTCCTGCATCGCTCTGCCTGCTTTCTTGTCTTCCAAAGTCCTTTCCTGTAGGCAGGGATGGTTGCGTTCGCCTTGTTCTGCTCCTAAAAGCACGGAGCAGAAACGCTGCGCAGCCCGGAGGAATACAGGCTTTGGGGGGGCTCGATCCTTCAGCCGCCAGAACTTTAAGCTCTGGCGGCCCCGGAGAGCTCTACCCCTACCTGGATACTCGCCCCCTCCTCTTCTCCCGAGGAGGGGGCTTCCGAACCGCCGAAACAGCTGATCGGCGCTGTTTTCGGCGGTTCTACAAAGCCGTGGAGTGGACAGCCCGAAAACAGCTGTCTTTGGCGGCGCCTTGCCACCCGGAAGTCCCTTTATTTGTGTGAATCTTGTTAGTCAGGGCCCCATTAACCCTATACCGCACCCTCAAACAGGTACTTGTGTAAAGGGCTTTAATCAAAGCCAGGAGTCTGGGTTCTATTTTAAGGGATTTCAATTTACTCCATAGTATGTCTCTATTTACCATATCAAATGCTACTGTAAGGTCTATAAAAGCAGCAAACAGAGGTCTCCTCTTATAGGCATATTTGGCAATTAGATGGTTCAAGACAAAACAGTTATCAATAGTAGATCTGTTTTGTCTAAAACTGCTTGTTCTTCTGTGAGGATGTTGTTTTCCTCTACCCAGATTTCAATTCTGTTCAAAAGGTACCTAGCATATATTTTTGCTACAATGTCAATCAAGCTGATGGGCCTATAGATGCGTATACATAAAAGTAATCCTATACAGTTTTTCAGTAACACCAAAGAGCTAATTGAACATGACTACCTATTTGATGTGCTGCCATGAATGGTGTCTTTCACTGCAGCAACATAGAAATATAATAGACCAATCAATAAATAAAATTGTATAAATTAGTTGGTGCTTTGTATATTTGTCAATTGCAGAAGTTATGCATATTGTATGCCATTGTTTTGCATATTGTTGTGTATGTTGTTTAGTGGCCTTTACAGAAAAATAATGTATAGTTATATATATTTTTATTCAGTAAATAAAAACTGAAAATAAAACAAGTTATTCTTATAGCAGAATGGCTTAGAATGGAAGGGGCAATGTCAGCTCCAGTACAATATTTCTCAACTTACAAGCACAATTCAGCCCTAAATTTTATGTTGCTAAGTGGAAAATTTGTTAAAAGAGTTTTTCCCCAATTTATGACTTTTCTTGCCACATTTGTTAAGCAAATCATTGCAATTGTTAAATTAGTAACACAGTTCTTAAGTGAATCTAGTTTCCCCATTGACTGCTTGTCAGAAGGATGCAAAAAATGATCACGTGACGCCAGGACACTCAACCATCATAAATGTGAGTCATTTGTCAAACATCCAAATGTAAATCATGAGACCATGGGGATGCTGCAATGGTTATAAGTGTGAAAAATGGTCATAATTTACTGTTTTCAGTGCCTTTGTAACTTCAAATGGTGTCTAAGAGAAATGTAAATTGAGGACTACCTGTACTTCAGATTTCTTTTGCTCTTCATAGCTGTTCTATCTCTTGCAGGTGAGGCTGCACTACCCAGCCTCTTATAGACTAAACATGATAATCCTCATGTCTCCAGTCAGCATTCAGTGACATCTGAACAACATCAAATCATTAATCCTGCCTCAGAAAGTCTCTGATCTCAGGATCCCATTGATATTCATGCTTCCCCTTTCCAGATAACTACTTCATAAATCTGTCTTCTTTCCGTTTTTGAACTTCTTTTTTTACAATTTAACTTCTACTTCTACTTTCAAATCTGCCTGAAATTCTGAAGATTTTTAAAAATATTAATCTTCTCTATGTGCATTTACAATGGGGATTTTATAATTGTCTATTAGAAGAAACCTTTACTGAATTCAGCTTTCTGAATTAAATACACTGACTTCCTATCAAATTCTTGTTCTAGATTCAACTTGCATAAATATTTTCTGTATCCAAAACTGAAAACAGATCTTACTGAGACAATATGTGGCTGTTCAGAAATATTAGTGGTAACATATATTTTCAAATAGCCAGTTTTGTGTAGTGGTTAAAGCATCAAGCTAGAAATCAGAAGACATTGAGTTCTAGCCCTCCCGGGGCATGAAGCTAGCTGGGTAACCTTGAGCCAGTCACTTTCTCTCAATCCTACAAAGGAGGCAGATTTCTCCCTGCAGTATCTGATACAATTGAGAAGAAGAAGAAGAAATCAAATATGTATTGGATTGAAATGTTGCCTGGCAGATAAAGGATCTGATTCAATATACTTGATGTAGATCCTGCTTTCTGTCCACTTATGGTAATATATCTTTTTCTTTCCCCCTGCAATTTTAAATACTGTATATGAATGTAACAATTTTCTGGAAAAGCAGGAAAGGAGTGAAGACCCAGATATTCTACAGCAGGGCTTTTCAGCCAGTGGTACAGGTACCACCTGTGGTACATTTGTACCTGGCAGGTGGTACGCAACCATGCTAGAAAAGTGGTAGTGGAGAGGGGAATGAATTGAACTGGTGGCAGCACCGCAGAAGCCTCAGCAAGAGATGCTGGAGTTGCAGGGCTGTCAGGGCTCAGCGGAAGCGCCAGGATCAGCGCCAGGCTCCAGCTGGAGCTCGGTGCTGATCCTGGTGCTTCTGTTGAGCTCTGAAGAAGCGCCAATCAGCTGGAATGTTGCAGCATCTCCAGGGTCTTGTGATTTACATTCAGATGCTTGGTTACTGATTCATATTTATGACAGTCACAGTATCCCAGGGTGATGTGAAGTGTGCAAAACCTGAGGCAACCACCCAGTGGTGGTGGGGAAATAAAAAGCAAACACCCCCCCACCCCACCTTCACTGCCAATCCTCAACAGAAATGCTCACAACAATGAAAACCTCGGACAGGAGGAAGAGCATGGCCAGGCATCTTGCTCGTCTGTGGCTTGGGGGGCACTTTTTCAGTGCCATTGTAACTTCGAACAGTCACTAAGCGAACTGTTGTAAGTCAAGGACTACCTGTACTTCATCACTTTTTCCTTTTTTTGGTCATCAGGTTTTTGACACCTTGCTAGGCGACTAGTGGTACTTGGATGTTGCCATATCCTAAAAGTGGTACAATGGCTGAAAAGGTTGAAAAACCCTGTTGTACAGGGCTAGGGCTAGGATATTAATGGTTTAGTTTGCTTAATGTAGGAACATTAATAGTAAGAAGAATATAATGTGTTCATAAATCACAGAAAGTATACATTATAGTTTATATGATTTTTGAAGAGAAATAATTTTTAAGGATTTTAATGTAATGCCAAAATATTAAACCCAAATTATTTATAAACTGGTCCTCTGAATAAATGAAACAGAATATGATAATGTTGATGCCTGAAATAATGACACTTAGTAAGAGTAAAACCTGTAAGAGATTCAAATTCACTCAAAAAGAGAAAGGAGCTGGGAACCAATTCCCTGAACCAGTGGTGGGATTCAAATACCTGAACAACCGGTTCTATTATGTGATGTAGGCCTGGGCCTCCAATGCAGAGAACAGAAGTGGCATCATGCACTTCCAATGGGCTGTTCTAGGCCTAGGAGGCCTCTGAGGCCTAGACTGGAGTTCCAGAAGCCAGCCAGTTCTCCGAATTCAGGTAAATTTAGCTACTGGTTCTCCTGAACTGGTGTGAACTGGATGAATCCCACCGCTGCCCTGAACCATAGCCATCCCTCATGTAGTGTTCTGTCTCACATATAGGAATGTGTATTCTTTTTCTGAGCTACACAGCACCAGCTACCTAAGAAGGAAAATTAAATTAGTTTTGACAAGGTTCCTTGCTGTTTTGCTATATTGTTATCAAAGAATGACTTCATATATTTCTGATTTGCCATCAGAATTTCTGTATAGAATCAGTTTGAAACCTCTTTTATATAAAAGGTAAAATACAGTATTAGAATTATATTTAGAGTCTCTATGTTTTACATGTTATTTTACATGTTATATTCCATATTCTGATATTTGTTGATTTTTATGACTGATGAAACAGCCATAATATAGAATCATACTAATTTGTAACTCAAGATAATTACAGCATTCACTTCTCTTTTTCTGTGTGGCATTGCTTCTTTTCTAGATTGCACAACTTTATTCCAGAAATCTTAAAGAACAGAAAGTTGAGCTTGTAACTCTAGAGTGAATTTCATGGTCCATCTTTGAATAAGAATGGATATTCACAGCATCTCTGGAAAAAAAATACATTTGGTTCTTTTTTTATGCCAAATCATTACTGCATTGGATGTACCTCTTGATTGTAAGTACTAACAGTTCACAATCTAAGGAAAGATTGATTGAACAGATTGTTATAAACAAATATCTTGATAACCTAGAACAAATCTATAAACAATATAGCATTGCAAAGAATATGTGTGTATATATATATATATATATATTCAAAGACACTTTTTACTCCCCTTGTTCATTATAAAATTTTGTTTTTCCTTTTCACCTCAATGTTCCATTAATTGCCATTTCAGCATGTAGAATATATCCAAAATCAACAATTAGTATTCTGATTATCTTAGCTCTCATAACCTAATTAGTGACTTAGCAATGAAAAGTATATTTTAACAGAGTACAATTGAAAATATTTGAAAGGCAATGTAAGGACCCACCTCAGCTAACCACCCAAGAAAGCAGAACTCTTGAAACAGGCATTGTCTCAAAAGGAAACTTTTATTAGGGGTTAGTGACAATAGGAAGTCAAGGCAAGAAAATCTCGCTAAAATGGTATAGTTAAACCAGCAATATTTCTCCTCCCACCAGAATCATAGTGTCCTTTTGAAATCCAGCCAATCCACAGGTGGCACAATGTGTGGGTAATTGGCACAGTTGGCGTGCATCTCAAGATCTTCTCCAGTTTTGTTTCTCTGCAACCATCTCCCTGATAAGGGAGACACATTCCTTTTTCAAGTGGATAGAGGTGGGAGAGGAAAAGTAGAAAGAGAAAGTTATCCCAAGCAAAGCAAATTCCCCCCTCCTCCCAGCAGAACGGCAGGCCCCAAAACAAGAGCATATATGCAGGGAAAATAATAAGGATTTGGGGACCTGACAGGCAGTTATTACTGAGATTTTAAAAAGGCTATATTCTAAAAATAAACAATAATATACACCAACCAGAGGAAGAACAGACATCTAGAACCATTAAAATCTACTCTGGTTTTACATGCAGGTCACATAATTATCTAAAGTACTTATAACTCACTGTTTAGAGTATTTAGAATCCACTGTTCTATTACAAAGGCTATCAGAAGACAGTGGTATGTATATTTGCTGAAGTTTATATTTTTATCACCTTGGCAAGAATGGCTAATTTATTTTTCAAGCCCATGTCATAAACACAGAGTTATAATTTCCATTGTAACTTGAACTAATGGCTCTCACTCAAATATTAATGTGGGATTTTTGTATTCAAATAGATGGTAATGAAATGGCACAATTAACAACAGGGCATTCCATCTCTGTTATGTATTCTTTCATTTAATTCTATATATTGATTGATTTTTGTTTGCAGTGGACAGGCTATGCCATCCATTAATTCTATTTCCATAACAGCCAAGGCATTTGTATCAATGCTAATTATCCCACATAAGTTACAAATAATATTCATAATTGACAATGCAACATTAAACAAGGGTTCCAAATAGTCTGTGAGAAATTATGCTGATTCTTTGCTAATAAAGTGACCAGTATCTGTTGTCAGAAAAGCTCTATAGTATAGATGCCTATTTCTTCTCTGTATCTTTTCTTTCTGAGATTTCATTACTTCTATCTTACTAACAAATAATTTTCTTTAATTCATGTTTACAATTCACTTGCTGAATCTGATACGTGGAAAAAAGCAAAACTTCTTGAAAAATGTAAGTTCTGCACAAAAAAAATCTGTGTGTGACTTAATACAGTTTTTAAGTGCTGAAACCATTTTATTGTGTTTGCTATTTTTAATATTCTGTACAGATGATAGCTTGGAGAAACTATACTCAAGAACATGAATTGGCATGAATTTAAATACTGTTTAAGTATTTATTTTTAATATTTTAAATATATGTACCTATCCATTTAGGAACTCATATAGTCTTTAAAACTAATAACAAAAACATTTTTAAAAGCAAGTTGGATTGAATGCATTTAGTGTTCATTATTTTAAAAGGATTTAGAGAATTGACTGCAATTTGGAAAGTCATGTCCAATGTTGTGGTTGTTGTTTGGTTGTCTAGAATTCAATATCCTCTACTTGTTGATCTTTAATACCCTCCGTCTTGCTATTACTTTCTTCTGCTTCTATTGCTTTTTGGGATGTAAGTTCTTTAATTGCAGTCAGGGTTTGGCTGTCAAAATTCTCAATACATTGTACTTGTTCTTTAAAATCCTCTGTCTTGATATTAATTTCTTCTGCTTCTGTTGTTTTTTGAATTGTAAGTTCTTTAGTTGGAGTCACGGTTTCATTTTGTAGATTTAAGCTGGATTTAATTATCTCAGTAGCTTCAAGAATTTTTCAAGTATAAGTTTATAATTAGCCGAAATTTATTGGTGGTACACCTCCATTTCTAGGATGGTTACAGATAGTCCTTTAGTGGAGGCTATTTTTTAAATAAGAGTCAATAAGTGTTCACCTCCACTGTTCCTAAAAGGCAGTTTTACTGCCCAGCTGTTTCAGCTTTTTATCTCTTTTAGATAATGCCAAGGACAGGTCTAGGCTGTAAGCACGTCTCTTAGCCAAAAGTATTTACTTGCTGTACTAAGCTTTGCCACAAGATGTCCCCAATAGCATTTAAAGTCTTTTTCAAAATCCAAGCTAGGCTTTTATCCAATTTAAATTCTTTTTCAACTTTTTTACAAGTAGATAAGGTAACAGGTAGAAGTAGGAACTTTTTGGGACCCCAAATATCAAGAAAATGCAAATCCAATTATTTAGTTCTTTTCAAGGCTTTATTTCCCCAAGGTAGTCAGACGCCGCTATTTTTTTGGGGGGGGGGGGAGGAGTTTCAACAAGCTTTTACAGGAAAATACTTGTGATACAAAGAAGGTAGGATCTCACCCAATTCCTCTGCGGTGTTTTTGATGTGCTTGGTAGTAATTTTGGCCTTGGCTGGTAGTGGCTTGGTGATGGGCCATGTTAATGGCCGATCTTTTCCCTGTCAGTTTGAAGAGCTGCCCCAGATCAAACGGAAGGGCTGCCATCCTTCTGTGATCAATTGGGGGTACTCTTCATGCTTGTTGCCCCTCCAGGGTGACTTCCAACCCTTTTCAGGGTCCCCCAGCAGGAGAAAAACGGACAGCGGAGAGAGCGATGGCCCCGTATGTCCGCCGATGCTGCGATTGCAAACCAGAAGCCTATTATTATCTGTTTTGAAGTGTTAAACCAAAGAAAATAGAATACTTTTTTTACTTCCTCCTTTCCTAAAGTAAAATAACTTATTACAAATAAACTGGATTTTCTTATTCTTTTTTTTGGAAAATGTTTCATTTCTCATCCAAGAAACATTTTCAATTCTGAGTGAGAAGCAAAATATTTTCAAAGAAAAAACCAGTTGCCTTTTGGAAAAGAACCTAGGGACAACCATGACCTGAATGATTGAGAATCTCCATAGACATATTACAAATAAAATAAGAAAGAGACGTATTTCTTAAAATATAACACATTAAAGATTTTTTTATTAAGCATATGACATACATATGAATCTTACCAGCATACCAAAGCCCACAATTACAATCTCACATCAGAGCTTTTCTATATTAATATGTTTAAAAGGTAAAGGTAAAGGTTCCCCTGCACATGCGTGCTAGTCGTTTCCAACTCGGGGCTGGTGCTCATCTCCGTTTCAAAGCCGAAGAGCCAGCGCTTGTCCGAGGACATCTCCATGGTCATCTGGCCAGCATGACTAGACGCCAAAGGTGCACGGAACGCTGTTACCTTCCCACCATGGTGGTCACTATTTTTCTACTTGCATTTTTACGTGCTTTCGAACTGCTAGGTTGGCAAAAGCTGGGATGAGTAACAGGCGCTCACTCTGTTATGCGGCACTCAGGATTCGACCCGCCAAACTGCCAACCTTCTGATCGACAAGCTTAGCGTCCTAACCCACTGAGCCACCGCGTCCCTATATTAATATGTTTAGTTATGATTAATTCATTTCACATATGACATTATGTAAAAACTTGCTGTTATATAAAACTACAGTTCTTTTCATTCTCATGAATTGATTGCCAGACTCATATTTAAAGGTAAAGGTAAAGGTTCCCCCGCACATGCGTGCTAGTCGTTTCCGACTCTAGGGGCTGGTGCTCATCTCCGTTTCAAAGCCGAAGTGCCAGCGCTTGTCCGAGGACTTCTCCATGGTCATGTGGCCTATCCGGCATGACAGTTCGAAAGCACGTAAAAATGCAAGTAGAAAAATAGGGACCAGACTCATATTTACTGGATAGTTAATAACAAATTGAGTCAAATTCCTTACCCGGAATGTCAACATGGAAAGTTGCTAGCCTGGTATCCGATAATGCTCTGAATTCCCTTTGTGTTAGGAACACTGATGAAAAATTCAGTGAATTTTCTAGAAGTAGACAGACATGTTCTCTGTAACAAAACAATCAGGCCAAAGCCCCTGGGTGTAATAAAGTTCTTTTCATGACTTACTGGATAGTTAATTCAGTTACTGGATAGATATTTTAGAATATACAAAAGGCATTAGTTATTGCCTGATAAGGGAAATAAGTACTGGTTTTTGTTTATATGAACAATGGTTTATAATACTGTGTGTGCTGGAATGGTGCCTTGTATAAATTGGTAGCTTAGCTGAATTGCCTAAAATTTTGTATGTAGAAAAAATTGTTTTACGTAAATTAGAATGCAGTTCTACAGTCATGTAATGATAATGTTCTTTTGAGAAGAGCTTATTCCCTTCTGGGTTTAAGTATGATTTCAATACATTAAATTTTTGCAATTAACTTTACTATTATTCAGCCACTTCAGAGAGATGATTAATTTGTAGGATTAGGATTGAGGAGATTCAGCTTCAAGTCCATCTTTAGCTCCCTAGGTAACTTTGACCTAGTCATTTTCTCTCAGCCAACTCATATCACAGGGTTGTTCTTGTGAAGATAGCTGGGGAGGGAAGTATTCTGTTTGCCACAATGAGCTCTTGAAGGGAAAGAGGAATTTAAAACCAGTGAATAAAAATGTATTTTTCCATTTTCTCTTTGATCACTTTCTCTAAAAAGTGTCCCAGCCTCCAACAATAACACAGCAGTCTCCAAAAGATTATATTATTGACCCAAGAGAGAATATTGTAATACAGTGTGAAGCAAAAGGAAAACCATCTCCTACGTAAGTCCTAGATTTATATGCATTTATTGCTTTTTATAATATAGCATGCAGCCAAAGGAAAACATTATCCTTAAGTGATTACTGGATTGATTATCTTGTATAAATAAGTTTATTATCTTTTTATAATGCAATCTTATGTATGCCTGGAAAAAGCAGATTTGGATAATCAGATTTCCTCTCAATTCCAAAACTGCAGCCTTAATATCTAAGTCTTATGAAGGTGACCCAATGATTTACAGATATAAAGATAAGTTTGATTCCAGATCAAAATTAATCATATAAATACTTAACTGATGTTTTTTAAATGGTTATGTCAGAAGTTTGCCTCTGAAATTATTTCATTTTGACATTATTTCCTTTAAAAGTATTTCCTACATTTTGCTTTGCCTAGGTCACAAATATTAAATAATTAACCTTCATAACCAGAACCATTGCTGAGAGACTCCTGATTTATACCACGATCTAAGTGGCCAAAGTATTTGTGGTCTAACTATATACATCAATAGAATATTGTATCTGTGCTGGATTCTTATATTCCATATTCAGAAGGGGAGGGGATGATTGAACCTGTCATTGGATTCAGTATGTTGGACTAAGCTTGATCAAATTTTGTGGTACCACTATATACATCACCCTGCTCTGATTGAATGTGCTGTTAACTTATCTAAAATTTGTTCAATCATAGTTGGGATATAAGCATTGAGAACATGCTTTCTTAAGTTGTATTATAATTTAGAGCAAATAAGCATCCTCCCAAGTGCATCTTAACAATTTGGCTGCTGTATATGGAGAAAGCAGTTAATCAGGTCATACCATATACTGTCATATATGTAAAAAAAATACACAGCATGTTCATTATTTTTAATTTTACTTTGCTAAAAATATAGTATGCTAAAAAAAAAATTCAAAGGTTTTCCTTTTCACAATTTATAAATAGCAAGCTGTAAGGGGTGATTAAAGGGACGCGGTGGCTCAGTGGGTTAGGACGCTGAGCTTGTCGATCAGAAGGTCGGCAGTTTGGCGGGTCGAATCCCGAGTGCCGCATAACAGAGTGAGCGCCTGTTACTCGTCCCAGCTTCTGCCCACCTAGCAGTTCGAAAGCACGTAAAAATGCAAGTAGAAAAATAGGGACCACTACGGTGGGAAGGTAACAGCGTTCCGTGCGCCTTTGGCATCTAGTCATGCCGGCCACATGACCACGGAGACGTCCTGAGACAAGCGCTGGCTCTTTGGCTTTGAAACGGAGATGAGCACCGGCCCCTAGAGTCGGAAACGACTAGCACACATGTGCGGGGGAACCTTTACCTTACCTTTAAGGGGTGATTCTTCTTACTTTAAAAACAAAGGAGTTAAGAAAGTATAACTTCCTAATTAGAGTAGATAAATTAAAAATGTCAGAGGAGAAGACAAAATAATTCTGAAAAGAATATGTGAATTCCAGAAAAAAGGATTGATATCTTAGTAGAAGAATTACAGAGTTTATGAAGAGGCAAACTATTGTAATAATAATGATATAACAAATTTCTTAAGAATTTTTACTCTTTAATCAGATATATAAATAATTGTGAACCAATTTATAAGCCTTCAAGATATGGAAGTCTGTGTGTGGCCCATAATCGACTTTTTTGTTATCTGAGAAAATGAAAAGAATTAGAGGATAAGTGTTTTAAGAAAATTGTTATCTTTGCTTCTCACGATTAATTGGCTATGCAAATACTACTATTATTATTATTTATATTGGCTTTGTACTGTTACAACTTCTACGTTCTCTTAAAATAAGTGGTTTTTTAATAAAGATTTTTTTCAGTGTTTTTATTTTATTGATAGCTTTTCATGGACACGTAATGGAACTCACTTTGATATAGAAAAAGATCCACGAATAAGAATGAAGCCTCACTCAGGGACTCTTTTAATAAATATTATTAATGAAGAAAGTGGAGGAAAAGCAGAATTATATGAAGGCATTTATCAGTGTACAGCAAGGAATGTGCTTGGAGCAGCAATTTCCAATAATATTGTTATAAGAGCATCCCGTAAGTTTAATATTAATGAAACTTTTATTTCTCTTCAGTTCTTGCAAATAGTTTTCCCTTTATGTTTGAAATGCTTGCTTTTATGTAACAGGTTATATCACTCAGCAAAATCAAATTCCTACCTAAGAAAGAACACCATTCTGTTTGTTAACTTGTATTTAAAAATTAAAAACATTTTTAATTTTGTCTGACATTTATGCTATATAACAATATTTTTCTTTCCTGGTTATTTCTTTTCGTTCTCAGATTAAATGATGGTATTTTGTGTTCCATGTAGGATCTCCTTTGTGGACTAAAGAAAAGCTAGTTCCAGTAAGAATTACTGAAGGTCAATATGCAATTCTTCCCTGCAGGCCACCAGCAGGGTTACCACCACCTATAATATTTTGGATGGACAACTGTAAGTTACATTTGAAACCTATTTGCAACTATAAAATTAAAATTACATTTTTAGTTTTTCTGATGACCCATGGATTAGAATAGAATAGAATAATAACTTTATTGTCATTTTGAATGTATACTAATCGGCATACATGACAAAAATAAATTAATAAATTAATATGCATATACCCACATATATTATATGACAGAGAAACAACAGTCTAGTTCAGGTTATGTATATATGTGCATGGTGAGAAACACGAGTCTTGCGAGTTTACCAGACGGATGGCATAGGAAACAAAACTATTGGGTAGTCCTGCTAGAAATACTTCAAAACCTCCTATCAGAGAGGAGCAACAGACTATAAAGTGGGGTCTCTCTCTAACAATGCTTTGAGTTCTAAGCATATGGTGCTTATAAGCAGCATCCTGAATACCAGGGAGTGAGCTTCCTATGATCTTCAAGGCTGTCCTTACCTCTCTCTGTATGGACTTTCTATTTAAGGCACTGCTGTCACCAAACCAGACAGTGATGCATTTTGTTAAAATGCTTTCAATCGTGCCTCTGTAAAAAGTGGCCAGGACAGAGGCTTCCGGTTAGCAATTGCGGCATTGGTGGACGTGTGGGGCGATCACTCCACTGTTGGCGTTTTGTCCTGCCGGGGGACCCTGAAGAGGGTCAGAAGTCACCCTGTAGGAGTGACAAGCGTGAAGAGGACCCCCGAGTGATCGCAGAAGTGCAGCAGCAATCCTGTTTGATCCGGGGTAGCTCTTCAAACTGATGGGGAAAAGATCGGGCACTAACATGGCCCATCACCAAGCTGCTGACAGCCAAGCCAAATTTACTAACAAGCACCTTGAAAATAATGTGGAGCAATTGGGTGAGATCTTACCTTCACTGTACCCTAAGTACTTTTCCTGTTAAAAGCTTCTTGAAAATCTTTCCGCTTGTGAGGAGAGAGGGAAGGGATTTTTTCCCCACCCTCTAAAATGGTGGCATCTGATCACCCAGGGGAAACAAAGCATTGAAAAGATCAACTTAATAAAATTGGATTTTTATTTTTATTTTTGAATTTGGGGACCCAAAAAGTTCCTATTCTTACTGGAACCTGTAATTTTATTTTATTCGCAAAAAAGAACCTAAATCAGATAAGAACCTAGCCCAGGATCTGAAAAAGACTCTAAATGCTATCAGGGACATCTTGTGGCGAAGCTTGGTACAGCAGTTTATTGCTTTTGACAAAGAGACTTGCTCACAGCCCAGACCTGACCTTGAGAGATTTAAAGCTAGGGAGTTCCAGAAAAACATCTACTTCTGCTTCATTGACTATGCTAAAGCCTTTGATTGTGTGGATCATAACAAACTGTGGCCAGTTCTTAAAGAGATGGGAGTACCAGACCATCTTATTTGTCTCTTGAGAAACCTATATGCGGGTCAAGAAGCAACAGTGAGAACTGGACACGGAACCACTGATTGGTTCAAAATTGGGAAAGGAGTCCGGCAAGGCTGTATACTGTCGCCCTGCCTATTTAACCTATATGCAGAGCAGATCATGAGAAAGGCTGGGCTAGATGAATCAAAAGCTGGAATTAAGATTGCTGGAAGAAATATCAACAACCTTAGATACGCAGATGATACCACTCTAATGGCAGAAAGTGAAGAGCCTCTTGTTGCGGGTGAAGAGCCTCTTGTTGCGGGTGAAGAAGGAGAGTGCAAAAGTTGGGTTGAAACTTAACATTAAGAAAACCAAGATCATGGCATCTGGCCCTCACAATTCCTGGCAAATAGATGGGGAAGAAATGGAGGTAGTGACAGATTTTATTTTCCTGGGCTCCAAGATCACTGCAGATGGGGACTGTAGCCAAGAAATTAAAAGACGCTTGCTCCTCGGGAGGAAAGCCATGGCAAATCTAGACAGCACACTAAAAAGCAGAGACATCACCCTGTCAACAAAAGTGTGTATAGTCAAGGCTATGGTCTTCCCAGTTGCAATGTATGGCAGTGAAAGTTGGACCATAAAAAAGGCTGAGCGCCAAAGAATTGAGGCCTTTGAACTATGGTGCTGGAGAAGACTCCTGCGAGTCCCTTGGACTGCAAGGCGATCAAACTGGTCAGTCCTAGAGTAGATCAATCCTGACTGCTCTTTAGAAGGCCAGATCCTGAAGCTAAAACTCAAATACTTTGGCCACCTAATGAGAAAGAAGGACTCACTCGAGAAGAGCCTAATGCTGGGAAAGATCGAGGGCAATAGAAGAAGGGGACGACAGAGAATGAGGTGGCTGGATGGAGTCACTGAAGCAGTAGGCGTGAGCTTGGATGGACTCCAGAGGATGGTGGAGGACAGAAAGGCCTGGAGGAATGTTGTCCATAGGGTCGCGATGGGTCGGACACGACTTCGCAGCTAACAACAACAACGATCCTTCAACAAAGGGAAATCTTACATTGTGGGAGTACTAAAAAGTGGTCAGCTGTACCAGTCATACAAATGAGGGGTCTTAATGCTTGTTTTCTTGCAGACATTTCATTATCCAAACTAGAGAGCACCATCAGTGCTAGTAAGGAGAGCTGATTGATGTCAGTTTATATTCTGGTGGCTTGCCTTATTGGTGGGCTGGTCTTTAGTTGGGCTGTTTACTGTTGGCTTTTTGACAGCTTCTTGATTAGGGTATTGTTTACTTGATTGTTGGTCTGATGTTAACCTTGGAGTTAATCTATGCTGATATGGATATTGATTGCTGATGGAAAGATGCTTGGGTCTTTTTGTTCTTTTTTGGGTTGGGTGATGGTCCCTTTTGCATAGTCTATAGATGTTGTTAATATCTATGTGTCTATTGATGGCTGATTTGTCAGAGTGCCAGCTTCTAGAAATTCCCTGGTGTTTTTGGACTTGGCTTGGTCTAGGATGGTCACAATTTCCCAATTGAAACTGTCTATATGTTGTGAAGAAAGGGATGCGGTGGCTCAGTGGGTTAAGACGCTGAGCTTGTCGATCAGAAGGTCGGCAGTTTGGCGGGTTGAATCCCGAGTGCCGCGTAGCAAACTGAGCGCCTGTTACTTGTCCCAGCTTCTGCCTACCTAGCAGTTCGAAAGCACGTAAAAATGCAAGTAGAAAAATAGGGACCACTACGGTGGGAAGGTAACAGCGTTCCGTGCGCCTTTGGCGTCTAGTCATGCCGGCCACATGACCACAGAGAAGTCCTCGGACAAGCGCTGGCTCTTTGGCTTTGAAACGGAGATGAGCACCTAGAGTCAGAAACGACTAGCACGCATGTGCGGGGGAACCTTTACCTTTACCTTTATATGTTGTGAAATTAAAGAATTATCATCATGTCTTCTGACTGCTAGTTGATGTTCATGGATGTGTTCTGCCAGTCTTCTGCCTGTTTGTCCTACATAGTGGTTGTTGCAGTTCTTACATTGTATGTTGTAGATAACTCTTGTTTTTTCTTCTGGGATTGTTGGATCTTTTGGTCTGCTTATGATGTTTTGAAGGGCTTTAATTTGCTTGTGTGCTATGCTGATTCCATGTGGTTGTAAAAGTCAGTTAGTGGTTTCTGAGATATTCGTGATGTATGGCAGTGTAATTCTTTTTAGGGTTTGTCTTGGTTGTGTTGTATTGGGCTGAGTGGTCAGTGACTTTTTGATAAAGTTGGATTTTGTTGGAATATGTTTAATATCTTTCCTTTTTCTGCTGTTTCATGTCGCTGCAGGAGGTTTGGGCTTGTTTAAATAAAGTCCTTATGCAGTATCTCTTGTGGAAGGTTGGGTTGTTGCTTTGGTAGTGGACCACCTGGTAAGTATGGGTGGTTTTTCTGAAGACTTGCTTTTCTAGTTTGCCATTGTGGTCTCTGCTTAACAGAATGTCTAGAAAAGGTAGCAAGTTGTTTTCCCCTGACATGAATATTGTCATTGATATTTTTTTTTATTTGAAATTTATATTGTATGGTCCTTATTCTTCTATTGTTTTTGCAGTTTTATCCTTTACAGTGGATGATATAGTCTATAAATGTTCTATGTAAGCCTCCAAGAGTCTTTTTTATTTTAGTAGCATAGAAATATTTTAAAGACAAACATATATACATGCTGTGGGGATGAGTTCAAGTCTGCAATAGGACAAGCAACAAAAGTGCCGTGCAGTGCAAACTCTAGCCTTTTTTTATAAGTGCTATACTGTTGCACACAAATATGTATGTGGCAACACTTTTATCATGAAATCATTCAAGTTTCATCATTTTGACAAAATTTAGATTGCTACAGAATGTTGTGGTTCAACTAATTAGAAAGTTATGGCTTTCATTCCAACCAGAGTCTTGTACCAGGTAATCTTTTGCCTAACATGTTGTGTGTTAGATTTAATTTCCAACTTGGAGCAGTTGTTTGATAATCTGAAAATATAGGTAGTACTTGACTTACTACCATAATGAAGCCTGCTCATTACAGTCATTAATCATGGTGGTCATAAAAGCAGGTCATTTTGTCACTGACCCAATATTACAACTTTTTTGTGGTAGTCATTAAGCAAATCACCATGGTCATTAAGTGAATCCACATTTGTTAAGACAACCCATTGATCACTATGGGATCTTTTTGCCAAAAACAGGAAATCAATATAGGTTTTGAGCAAAAACCATTATAAATTGTGGTCACCTGTCCATGGGACACCGCAAACACTGCTAAATGTAGACTTGTTGTTCTGTGCCTGAAATGGGGTCATGTGACCATGGAGGGCAGCCATGAAATTCTCAGCAGAGAATTGTAACTCTGAATGGTCATTAAGCAACCTGTTGTAAGTCAAGGAGTTCCTCTTCTGGGCCTTTTTTGTTAGTCCTTAGCTGTGGTCAGATCACTCTCAGAGCTTAGTTGCCACCTTTAATCTCCACAGGTAGGAGAATCAATTAGGTTGATGTTAACTACACAATATATTTCTGAATGGATTCTTAGGTTTACCTTTGGAAGGTGACCAAAGCACTAGATAGGATTGCTTCCAAGCAGGCTCTCTCTGCTCACTGTTACTAGGTGGGTCAAGTATGCTTGGAGCAGGCATGTCAAACTGCTGGCCCACAGGCTGGATGCATCACGACAAAACCACACCCTCCCCATTGCCGGCAATGGGAAAAAAGTTGGATACATCGCGTGACGTCATGTGACATCGTGAATTTGACATGCCTGGCTTAGAGCATCAACGGAACAAAATCAGAACTGAATCTGACATAATACAAGTAGTCCCCAACTGACAACAATTCATTTAGCAATCATTCAAAGTTATAACAGCACTGGAAAAAGTGACTTAAAACTGGCCCTCCTACTTATTACTGTTGCAGCATCCCCACGGTCATTGATCAATAATTTGAATGCTTGGCAATCAGCAGATATTTATGATGGTTGCAGTATCCCAAGGACATGTGATCATTATTTGCAACCTTCCTAGTCAGCTTTTGACAAGCATAGTCAGTGGGAGAAACAAGATTAACAACTGCATGATTCATTTAACAACTTTACTGGTTTGCTTAACAACCATGGTAAAAAAGGTCATAAAATCAAGTGTGATTCGCTTAACAACCACCTTGCTTAGCAAAGGAAATTCTGGGCTCAGTTATGGTCATAAATCAAGGACTACCTATACAGCTATATACTTATAAATAAATCAGAACTATGGCATAAATATGACAAGAAATATTTCTACTTCTGTATCCTTATTGCTTCATCTATTACTGCCCAACGACCTTGTTTTAGATTGATCCACCTCTTATTAGCAGATGGGAATAAGTGCTTTAACTGTTTTGAGCACTGAAATTCACTGAAATCTCAATTCTGTGTAGTTAGAATCTGATGATCTATAAAATCTTGCAATATTATTTGGGATTCATTTAATCTAATGTATTCTAAGGAAGTGAATATGTGATGGGAAGCACAATTGTTACCATTGGTAAACGAGTTCTCCCTAATGTGGCTTTTTTGGAAGTGGAGGGTAAGGTTATATCGGCTGGATCTGGTTGTAAACCCTTTATTGGAAGAGGTTCTAATGCCACCTGTCTTGAAGGATGGACAGATGCACTTTATATTAAAGATGTGCTATCTGGCCTTGACTGTCATACAAAATTGCCATCCACAATTACCATACAATCTTCCTTTGCCAAGGAGGGCAGACAAGACTGCAGTTCTTTCAGTTGGAAAGTATCCTGGATAAAGCAGATTATATGCATTCTTTTCAGCTAGGATTCAGGCCTGGCCATAGGTCAGAAAAAATGTCAGTCATGATGGATGATCTGAGACAGGACAGTGGTGTGGTGAGAACCCTCACCTGATCCTACATTTAAATGTAATGTTTTGACCATGGTATCCATCTGTCTACGTATTGTACTGTCAAGGCTGGGATTGGGAGGCATTATTTTACAGTAATTCTAAACTTTCCTAAATGGTCAATTTCTCAGATGGAGGAGACAAATACTGACATTTATGCAATAATTTCATGTTAATATATCACTTATGTACTTGCCTCAAATATCATGGTATCATATATGTGCACCATTTGTGTGATAATAATACATATCATTTTGATATCATAATGAAATGTTACAATGTTTCTGTTTGTAACTAACAAGGTTAATTCTGGAAACAAAGCCACTGTTTTCATGATGGATGTAATTGTGATTTTCCCAGATTTCTGTCTCCTATCTTAATACATTCCATATTGTTTTTCTAACTAATATAATTAGTTATATGTTAAATTTAGTCTATGTTAAATTTGTAATACTTTTTTAGGAGACAGCTCCTGTCATAGTGAAAATTTAAATTTGGCATAATGATTATGATGTGGTATCTTTATCTCTATTTCCCAGTATAATAATAATAATAATAATAATAATAATAATAATAATAATAATAATAATAATAATAAT
>JAKJMR010018254.1:551321-618357 GCA_024449315.1 Daboia siamensis | reverse complement strand
GGCATAGCTCATAGCTTCATTGAATTACGCAAGCCCCTTCGCCATGAAGGGGAGAAGATTTTTAGGGATTGGAAAAGATGTCTCTACCACACATTTTATATATTATTGAATTTAAATAGCTCTTAGTATAAAAAGATGATTTATGCATCTTTTTAGAATCACAACCAAGCAGATGAAGATGATTGAATGAAGTGAGCTGTAACTAATGAATGTTTTTGCCTTTAATAACATTAGTTTGAAAAAAATGCTGCTAAAACTTTGATTATTAACGAAACAATTTATTTTAATAAATGCATTTTTGTTCTGTATACATTTGGAGTTTTGACATTAATTATATTAATGTATGTTACCTAATTTTTGCTACCACTGCAAAAAGTAGTTGCTGAATGTTTTTGCTTCTTTCTTTTAAACTCAGCTGCCCCTTATTGGATAAAAGAACCTACAAACCTTGTATTATCTCCTGGAGAAGATGGTTCCTTGATTTGTAGAACTAATGGCAATCCTAAACCCAGCATAAGCTGGTTAGCAAATGGAATTCCAGTTGAAAGTATGGGCTGTTTTCACTTTTATGTGAAATTCTTGCTTGATAATAGTGGTTTTGTCAATATAAGATTTTGAACAAGTAGTCAAAGTTTTGTTAAGAATCAGCAAAACATTTCCCACATTTGTAGAGCTTCCAAGGTATAGCTTATTGTAAGTAGAAAAATGTACATTATTCTTTAAAGATTACACAGAAAGAGAGAGAATAACTTGATTAAGTCTAAAATTGAAAATTATGAATTCACTGTTTATTTATTTAAGAAGAAATGAATGATATTTTGTCTTATAAAATAAGAGCTTTTGAATCTGCAAAATAGTCAGATCATTAGTTAAGAAGTTGAAGAAAGGAATATAAAACCATTTATATCAAGTGCTTCAGTGTGAAATAGTAGTTCCTTGATGTTTTTAAACCAGGGTACGATTCAACCCTTTCTGAAGTTTATTTTTTCTTTCCCATTAATTTGCTATGCACATTGATTCAGGGACTCTTGAAGAGAACATTTGAAATTATACCTCACAAAGAGAGAACCAGCATAGCATGTGAAGCAATTAATTAGAGGAAATGGATAAGAAAGTCTTACATTGCTAAACTCATATAATGCACTTTAAGAAGATTTTTAATACTGTATTTTTATAAATGATGATTCATGCTTTTTATCCACCGGGATGCTCCATTGGTATACAGCTGATTGTACATTTATTTGTACAATTAATTTTACACTTATTTTTATGCTTGATTGTACACTCTAAAAAGAATTCTAAGCAGTCTGAAGATGTTCCAAGCAAGATGGGAAGCAGAATTGAGAGTAACAAAGATAAATTGGGAAGAAGAGTATGAAATTGCCTTCCTGATTATATTAGGAGCATTTGCTGTATTTTAATCTTTTGAGGAAAAAAATATCCCATTCTATTTGCATATAACCCAGAAGTAAGCCTATAAACATCTGCTATAGCTCCCAGCTTTTTTCACTACTGATCCTCCTGCTGGGAATTATAGAAATATTTATAGTGACACAACTGCCTTTGATCTATCAAAGAATAGAAGAGAAACCACAACTGAGTAGTATATATTTTGCATGAAGAAAATTCTAGTCTAATTTCCATCTCCCAATGTAAGTGCGTGTCAAATAATATTAAGAAATACTGAGCCTATACATGAAATCTAAAGCTAGCTTGCAGGAATATTCTTCTGATACAAATGATCCACTGGCTTGAAATCTAATTATCATAACCTGATTTGGACTACTAATATTAAACAATGTAATTCTGAGTTAGAATAAGGTTGGTGCATGACAGAGTGAAGGAATACGTGTGTGTGTGTGTAATATTTCCAGAGTTAATAAATAATCATCTGAAGAAAACTATGATGTTCGCAAAATAATATATAAAAATAATAATACATGATAAAGTAATAGAAGTGCAATGTCATAAAATATGTGATGCGAATGTTCAAACTTATATTATAAATTATATATATGGCACTGTTATATTTCTTACAGTATTTCTGATCTTTCTTCAAATTCTTTTCTTACAATCGAAGAACAATTTTTCAGCATTAAATAATTTAATCTATTCTGTGTGTTTTAACAGTTGCTCCTGAAGATCCCAGCAGAAGAATTGATGGTGATACAATTATTTTCACTAATGTGCAAGAAAGATCAAGTGCTGTGTACCAGTGTAATGCCTCTAATCAATATGGATATCTATTAGCAAATGCATTTGTGAATATTTTAGGTAATATTTTAGGTGCTTTTTTAAAAATTAAAAATCCAATAATAATGGTGTTTTATTACTCAGTAGACAGTACATACTACAATATTGACTCATTGGTAACTTTTAATATTTATTGGGCCTTTGTAGCACCTAAATTATATTATTATATTAATATAAATTTAATTATATTTAAAATACATAAACCAGTATAGTTAATGAATAAAAAAGTATATAATGAATGTAATATTTGATATCTTAACATCAAATGTCATCCCCAATAAAGTCTTACACACAATCCTATTCATCTTTATTTGGGGAATTAGTAGGCTAGATCGTATAAAGGTAAAGGTTTCCCCTGTCCGGTTGGATCCGACTCTAGGGGATGGTACTCACCTCCTGCTTTTTAGTTGAGGGAGCCATGTGGCCAGCATGTCTATATGCCAAAGTGCACAAAACAATGTTAACCTTGCCACTGAAGTGGTACCTATTTATTTACTCACATGATTTTGAACTGCTAGGTGGGCAGAAGCTGGGAAAAGTAATGGGAGCTCATCCCATTATATGGTGCTTGGGTCTCGAATACAGGCTCTCAGTTTTCCAGCTGAGAAGCTAAGCATCATTTAACCACTTGAGCCATCGCTCTTACATACAATCCTATTCATCTTTATTTGGGGGATCATTTAGCTAAGTGCTACGTAACTTGCATAACCAAATTAGTTGGGTTACTCAACTTTTTAAGATATGTATGCCTTCAAATCAGTATTGATCTTCGTGACTGCTTGCACAAGTCCCTGCAGTTGTCTTGGCAACATTTTTGGAAGTGGTTTGCCCTTGCCTTCTTCCTACAGTTGAGAGTATATGGCCCAAAGCCATCCAACTGGATTTGAGCCTAAAGTGGGACAAGAACTTAAATTCTTCTGATTTTAAGCCTGCTACTCTAATTTCTATGCCAAACTGGATTACAGGTGGTCCCCAGGTTAAGAGTGTCTGACTTAAAGACAACCCCTAAATATTTTGTTCTTACAAGGTTACTAGTCTTATTACATAAGATATAAGGCAGAGAACTGTCTTGGGAAATAAAAAATCATAATAATTTATTATTGAGGTCTCAAATATTGCATTTACTGGAACAAAATACACTTTTTTCCAAAGTTACATATCTGTAACAGCAGAGGGTTCTACTTAATTCACTTAGGGTATGATAATGGCAACATTATTGTTACATATTATTGGGGAATTTCATTACCCAAAGTAGGTAATATCATCAATGCTAGACATAAAAACTTATATAAATATAAGGTATATGTCTAGATTTATAAACTTTCCTACGCAAATGCATTCAAAATAGTTACACTATTTAAAAAAGATATTTTTATTTTCAGCTGAACCACCAAGAATCCTTACTTCATACAATAAACTTTATCAAGTCATTGAAAATAAGCCTGCATTGCTAGATTGTGCTTTTTTTGGTTCACCTATGCCTGAAGCTGAATGGTAAGTCATTCACAATGGGGGAAAAAGTCATTCATTCTTAATGTACATTAAACTAATGTATATTGTGGGAATCTGGAAAGTTAAATAGAGGTACTTTTTGCATACTTTAATTGTTTGTCTTCCATTTCATGTGAAGGAAACCTTGATTAATTCATTTAATTTCCAATTTTATACATATTTAATTTGACTTACACTACTTAGCAAACATCTGATGACTAATTACATCCATGACTATAAATAATCGTTATCTTTTCTTTTAAATAACTGCCTGTAGGAGGGGAATCAGTTAGGTTTGGGATCATAGGGGTAAGCAATTCCCCCTGCTAAGTGCTCTCATCAACAGAATCACCCAGGGATCAACAGTCGAAGGAATGAAAATGTTAGCTTTATGTGACATGCTGTAGTCCCAAACTTTATTGAGGACATTATATTAAAAAAATAGGCATGTTAAATCCAATCATTTATTTTACATTTTGGGTGAGTTGGTTCTTTTGTTTTTTTCTGCTAAGTATGTATATAACCATCTTTCTATAGGTTATCCAATATTGTTACATCTCTATTGGGGTTTAGGGATGCATGTTGCCTCCAAATAATGCATAGGATAATCTCTTTCCAATAAATAGGTTTCAAGGAGTGAAAGGTAGCATTCTCCAGGGCAACCAGTACGTTTTCCACAATAATGGCACCTTGGAAATTCTGAAAGCCCAGAAGGACAGCAGTGGCACGTACACCTGCATAGCAAGAAATAAACTAGGAAAAGCAGAGAATAGTGTTCAATTAGAAATCAAGGGTAAGAAACCATGGCTCTGAAATAAAGGCCTCCTAATCTGTTTGACAGTTTAACTGTTAAGTATCTTAGTAATTATTTTATGTTTCAGAACCCACAATGATTATTAAGCAGCCTGAATACAAAGTTGTACAAAGGATGGAACAAGTTTTCTTTGAATGTGTAATTAAATATGATGCAACATTAATACCTACAGTTATATGGTTGAAGGAAAATGATGAATTGCCTGACGATGGACGGTACGTATTCCTAACCCTAGCCCCATTCTTTGCAAGTTAATAAAACATCAACAAAGGGATTTAATACTCCAGATATAATTTAATAATATATCCTGTTGCAGATAAAGTATTACTATTTTTTAAAGATAGTGTTTTCTGCAATGCACAAGTTATGATTTCTCTCTACCAGGCATGTATGCTATAATAAGATTCAATATAGGTAAACCCTCTGTGTAACATCATACTGCATCTTTTTTTTTATTGAAAAGTTTTAAAATACATTTTTTAATAACATAAACTCCCTCCCTCCCCCTCCCCTCCCCCTTGCCCTCCCTAACCCTCCCCCCCGACTTCCCAGAGCTGAATACAGGGTATTAACTTTACAAACTTAAGCTAAAATATGCTACCTAACTAAAAAAACATATTAAATTCTATTGCTTTAACTCCCCTTAAACATAACTAAATTACTAACCAATAATGAATAACTGATAATACATCATGTAAAACTAATACTTATTCAAATGCTAGATGAAACTTTTTAGTCCCATATTTATTCTGAATATATTCGATCCATCTTCTCCATTCCACAATATATCTCTGTTGCGATTGTTCTTTCAGATATGCTGAAATCTTTGCCATTTCCGCCAGGTTTGAAACTTTCAAAGTCCACTCTTCTATAGTAGACAGTTCCTCCTTCTTCCAATATTGCACTACTAAAAGTCTTGCTGCCGTAATTAAGTTCAACATCAATTTACAATCTATGACAGTACAATCTGTAATAATACCCAACGCAAACAACTGTGGAGAAAACCTTATCTTTTTCTTAAATATCTTCTGCATGTTCCACCAAACTTTAATCCAAAAAGCTTTAACTTTTTTACAAGTCCACCATATATGATAATACGTTGCATCCTCACAACCACACCTCCAACATTTGGGCTGGCAGTTCGGATACATACTTGCTAATTTTTTAGGATCTAAATGCCATCTATAAAACATTTTATAAAAATTCTTTCTTAAATTTTGAGCCTGTGTAAATTTTACATTTCTGACCCATATCTTTTCTTAACTATCCATTGTTATAACCTCCTGAAAGTTCTAGGCCCACTTTATCATACGATCCTTAACAAGTTCCGTTTCTGAGTCAATTTCTATCAGTGCATTATATATCCTTCTTATATGTGCTTGACCTTGATCTCTAATTTGTTTTACCAAATTTCCATCAGTTATTGAAATACCAACTTTCTGATCTTCTTTCCATCTTGCTTGTAACTGCCCATACTGGAACCAAGTTTGTACTATCTTTCCTTCTTTTAAAATATTATATGGCTTTAATTGCCATACATTCCTTTCTATCCTAAGAATTTCTTTGTATGTAATCACATCATGTTTAAATCCCACATTTATATTTTCTATTGCATATTTAGGTATTGCCCAAATTGGTATTTTATAATTTAACTTATGTCGATATTTTTTCCAAACTCGCAACAGAGCATATATGTATATGTGTCTTAAAAACATTATCCACCTTCTTATCACACAATAAATATGCATGCCAACCAAATAACAAATCATAACCCTCAATATTCAGTAATCTCCCTTGTGTTAAATTAAACCAATCACTAATTGATGATAAAGCAGCAGCCTCATAATATAATTTAAAATTCGGCATTTTAAGACCACCTCTTTCACGTACATCTTGCATTATCTTAAATTTAACTCTTGGTCTTTTCCCGGCCCAAACAAATTTATTAATACCTTTCTGCCATTCCTTCAAATTTGAATCTTTTTTAAGTATAGGTATCATTTGAAATAAAAATAAAAGTTTTGGCAAAACATTCATTTTTACTGCTGCAATTCTTCCCAATAAGGATAATTGTAATTTTTTCCAACTATCTAACTCTTTTTGTATTTTTAACCATAACAATTCATAATTATTTTTGTATAATTTTACATTTGAAGCTGAAAGATATACCCCCAAATATTTAATCTTTTTAACTATTTCAAATCCCGTTAGCCCTTCTAAAACAACCTTTTGTTCTATGGTCATATTTTTAGACAATATTTTAGTTTTTTGCGTATTTATCTTAAATCTAGAAACTTTTCCATATAACATTATTATCTCCATCAATTCTACAACTGAGTAAGTCGGTTGACTTAATGTAATAACCAAGTCATCCGCAAACGCTCTCAATCTATAATCTTGATCTCTTATTTTAATTCCCTTAATTTTATTTGAGTCTCGTATCTTAATCAATAATATTTCCAATGTTAAAACAAACAACAAAGGTGACAACGGACACCCCTGTATACTTCTGAAAAGACCTTTTCAATATTACATGTTTCTGTCAAACTACCATTGACTATTATTTCAGCTGTTTGCTTCTGATATAATGCCCTAATAGGTTGTAAAAAATTATCCCCAAACTCCATTTTCTCCAGTACATTAAATAAAACTTGCCAATCCAATTGATCAAAGGCTTTTTCAGCATCCAAAAAAATGAGACCTGGTTATTTCTTTCCAAAAATTCCAATAAATCTATAATATGTCTCACATTATTCTTCATTTGTCTACCACTTATAAATCCTGTTTGGTCACTATGAATCATTTGATGCATTACCTTCATTAATCTATTTGCTAAAAATTTTGCAAATATCTTATAATCAGTGTTTAAAAGCGATATTGGCCTATAATTTTTGGTTTGGTTAAGATCTTGATCTTCCTTCGGAATCAGCGATATAAAGGCTGCTTTCCACGATGGAGGCACTTCTCCTCCAGATTGAATTGTTCTAAATAATTCTTTTAAAGGTTCCACCATTTCTAACTGTAAATCCTTATAGTAAATGGCAGTCAAGCCATCTGTTCCTGGTGCTTTTCCCACCTTTAATTGTTTAATTGCTAAAATAATTTCTTCATCATTTATCAGTTGATTCATTCCTTCCCTTTGCTCTTGTGTAAGAACAGGGATATTAACTTCTTGTAAATATCTATCTATATCTACATCTCGAATCTTATCCCTAACATATAACTTAGAATAAAATTCAACAAAAGCCTTTTTAATAAGATTCTGCTGAAACACCTCTTTACCATTGTAATCTATTCTATCTATATTACGTGACCTTTGTTTCTTCCTTAACAAGTAAGCTAACCACCTACCTGGCTTATTAGCATTACAAAAGGTATTATGTTTAACATACCGTAAATTGGTTGCCACTTGATCTGCCATCAACATATTAAACTAACCTCTTAGCAAAGTAATTACCTGTTTAATCTTCTTATCAGATGGATTCAGAATTAGAGCCTTCTCTTTCCTCTTAATTTCCTTCTCTAATTCTTTTTGCTTATATTCCAGTTTACGCCTATGTTTATTATTCAAATATATTAACAATCCTCTCATATAAGCTTTGCTTGCATCCCAAATCATTTCAATAGAAGTACCCTTATGCGTATTTATATTAAAAAATTCTTTCATCTGTTTTTTACATTCTTCCACATTTTCTTAATATCTAAACAAATTTTCATCCAATCTCCAAGACCGTCTGTCTCCACTCTCTTTTTCCAGTTCCAACCATATTGGACTATGATCTGATAGAGTTCTTGGACATATCTTAATCTTCTTAATCCTAGAAAAAAAATTATTAGTAGTTAATACAAAATCAATCCTAGAAAAGGATTGGTGTCTATCGGAAAAAAAGGTAAAATCTTTTTTTTGCAAATTTCTTTCTCTCTGAACATCTCTCAATTCCAGGTCATCTTTCATCTCAAAAAAAGATTTAGGCAATCTAGCATGATTTGGTATACTTCTGAAAAGACCTTTTTTGTCCTTTTGTTCATCCAGGACATCATTCCAATCTCCCATCAAAATACATGATTTATAATCCCATTGAATTATCTTGCTGTGTAAAAGTTTATAAAATTCTCTTGCTGTTGATTAGGAGCATATAATCCAACCAAAAGTATTTTCTTGCCTTCTATTAACAATTCAATTATAACATATCTTCCTTGTTTATCTGTTTCAATTAAATTAGCTGTTAAATTCTTCTTAATGTAAATAACTACTCCATTTTTCTTATCTGGAGCAGACGCACTAAACTGTGTACCCAATCTAAAGTTTATGAAATATTTTTGATCAGCTGCTCGAATGTGCGTTTCCTGTAAACAAATAACATCATTTCTAAATTGTTTCAAATACTGAAATACTTTCTTTCTCTTGTGCGGGGAATTTAATCCATTAACATTCCAGGTTAGAAACTTTGTCACCATCTTTTGTGACCTGAAGCTTTCGGAGCGCCTCTTGCAAAACCACCTGCACTCTCTTCGGTTTCGCTCTTCCCACTGCTTCATTGTAAGTAGGTTTTTGAGATATGATTGTAGCTTTCTGTTGTTCTTGTTCTTGTCTCATTCGTCTAATCACAGCCCATGTCATTCTTTGTTCTCTAACCTCTTCTGATGGCATATGGGACTGCTCCACTTCTGAAATTTGCTGAGATTCTTTATCCTTCTGCAAAGTAACTCCTTCAGCTCCTTGTATACTCTCCACTCAAGGCTGATGCTCTCCTTCGTCCTTCCTTCCTTTAAATTCTGAAGATGGTGGAGAACCTGCCTTCAATATGTTAGAATAAAAATCTCGTGCCTTCAAAACTGTATTAAGGCAATATCTCATGCCAGCATAAGTTACCACCAAGCCTACTGGAATCTCCCATCTTAACTGAAGTTGCCATTTCTTTAATTCATCTGCCAAAAAAGCAAATTCTTTTCTTCTCCTTAGAATTCTTGGAGGAATCTCTTTCAGAATTAAAACTTCTTGCTCAGCAACTTTAAATCTATTGTTGTAAAAGGTTTGGATAATCACATTTCTAATTGATCTCTTTGTAAAGTAAACCACCACATCTCTAGGTAGTTTTCTTTGTCTGGCAATCTAAGAATTAACACGAAATATTTTATCTATATCCCCCATCCTCCTAAACCGGTTTGAGAGCTTGTGCCAATAACTCTTTCAGATTTTCCTTAGGGTCTTCTTTCATTCCTCTAATCCTCACAGCAGACTCCATATCTCTATATTGTAACATGACTACATCATCATCAATCTTTTCCATCACATTTTCAGCTTCCAACATTTTAGCATCTAATCTCAAATTATTTTTATTGAGCTCTTCCATGCGATCATCCAGACGCTCAATACAGACTGCAAACCCTTGAAATGCAGCTAAAATGTCTGCTCTTATTTCAGTATTCTTCTCAATAAGTTCAGCTATTTGCTGGGATTGTATTTTTAAAGCATCTTGTAAATCTTTTATTGTTAATGCGGGTGCGGGTGCAGGTGCCAGAGGAGGAGGCATCAAAGCCTGTAGTGAAGAATGCTGAACTGGTGAGGCACCAGCACTTCTAGAAACTTTAGTTGGTTTAGAAGCCATCTTAACACCCAGTTAATTTCTGTTGCGCACTTTCACTTTCCACACCGCTTGCAACTTTTTCTTTCAAAGTAAACAGAGTTAAAGTTCAAATACTTGTTGTTTCAATATTCTCCTGCACAGCTCTGCCTGCATCCAGGTAATCCAAAGTTAATTGTTGATTGCAGGGATGGTTGCAGCATCCTGCTCTGCTCCAAAGCCTTGGAGCAGAGGAGTCCCCGAGTCCGGAGCTAATTCAGGCTTCAGGGGGGCTCTCACCCTTCAACCCCCAGAATTTGAACTCTGGTGGTCTAGGGGAGCTCTACCCCTACCTAAACGCTCACCCCCCCTCTTCTCTTGAGGAGAGGGTTTCCGAGCCGCAAAACAGCTGATCGTCACTGTTTTAGCAGCTCCAACGGAAAACAACGGGGCTGACGGCAGGAACGGCCGCCATCGACGGAGCCTTGCCACCCGGAAGTCCATCATACTGCATCTTTTGATATATTCACCAAGTATATTTTCCTGGGATTATATTTCAACGGCAAAGAGAAAAGAAAACCAGAATGGTGTAATGATTAACACATTACATGAAACTAATGTTACTAAAACAATAACAGGTTCTGATGCTTTCACGAAGATGATAAAAGCAGCATCATACCACTAGGATGCAAATTTCACTTATTTCATACATATGCGTGATATGATGACACGCATACAAAAGGGGTGGAGCTTGTATTGTAACACTGCTCTTTTAATTTCCTTGCTTTGACACACAACCCCAGCAGATTCCTCTGTTATTTTTCCATAATGCATATCATTTCTTAGTGTTTTGGTTTGAGCAATGTCTGTGGAATGCATATTTCAACATATACGTCTGGTGAATTTATTTTGCAATATTTAAACTTCTAATACTAAGAGAAATTCATCACAACTCATCAGAAAGTTCTTAAATGGCCAACAAATCATTGTAATAAATTAAAAGTATCTACATTGGTTATTCTGCTATTGTTCTAACTGATCCCATAATTTCACTATATCTTCTTTCCTTTTTTGTGATGGACTCTAGTCATCTAATTTGGTTTCTTCTTTGGATTCCTTCTTGAACTGCTGTCAAGTTACAAGTACATCTATGTTAAGATGCTATTGTGATTTACTGCAACTAATGAATTATATATTTAGAACTGCTTGCAATAATGAAATAATTAAATGTGTTGTAATTACAGGTTTATTGTAGGTAAATACAACTTGACAATTATGAATGTCACTGATAAGGATGGTGGAGAATATACTTGCCTAGCTAATACTACACTGGATAGTGTTTCTGCAAATGCTGTACTCACTGTTGTGGGTAAGATTTCTCTTAATGTAGAATTAAAGCAAAAGCAAACCTGTTATATTTTTATGAAAATGTTAACTGATTTTAAGCTATTCTGATATTACAGTTTTGGACTATTCTAAAAGTAAGAATAAATTCAACCAAACTAATTATCATTATCATGTATCTTTGTTTATAATGTGATTTCATAAATTAGCTTCCTTGAGTTAAAAAATAACCTGTATCTGATTGAAAAATATTTTAAAATATCTTAATTCCTTGGAATTTATATTTAGTAAGATAGACATCATTAAAATTAATTTTGCTTTAGGACTCCATATCCAATTAGAACGCATTTTTATAGAATGATCTCCTATATAGCAGCTTGAGGTTTTATGGAAAAGTATGGTTTTTCATAAGCAGGGAAGTAACACACAAAGACCTAATTGCATTATCGGATAGATTTCAAGAAAGCTTGGAGGTGCACATGCTATTATTAAAATGAGAGAAACAGTATGCTCTAAAGAAATCCGTGTTATGGTTCAATATTTTGTTAGTTGTTGGATGACCTTGAAGGAGATTAAAATATTCAGAATTTGCCAAATTTGCCAATATTTTCATTAATAACTAGTTGAAGTTAAGGCGATGCTTATCAAATTGCAAGTAATATAAAACTAAGTGACATAGGCAATCTGGTGGGTGGAAATAATTTTAAAAAGTCTTCAGAGGTTAGAGAAATAAGTTGAAAATTACAGAATGAAATTTAGCAGTGAAGTGAAAAAGGTTATTCACTTAAGTAAGACAAATCAGATGTATGTGCAGAGGATGGGGGATTCATGGTTTTATGATGATATTGATGTAGTAATCAAATGTAAACAATATAAGTCATCAGGAAATCTTGGCTGCAAATATTTACATATACATATAGACAGATGCAGCATTAGGGATCATTAACAAAAACCTAATTTCCAAATTATAGAAAATAGTTACTTTATTTTATTTTATTTTAGTTACACCATTTAAAATAATTTCTTGAGTTCTGGTCAGCATACCAAGCAGGAGTCAGAGAAATAGGAAAAGGATTAAAGCAGGCAATGAAAATTATTAGAGGTTATCCTGTAAAGAGAAATTGGCTAAACTGGAATCTTTGGTTTTGAGAAAAACTGATAGGGTAAGTGTCAAGGTTCCGACTAATGAGACCATATAAAGCAGAACTCCAAGGCTTGAAGTTTCTTCAAAGCATGTGTTTATTGGATACATAATATTGGCATGGTCAAAAGTGAAACCAACTCTGAAATTTCCATAGAGATTCAAAAATAAATAAAAGTAACACTTCCCTCCCCTCTACGATGTTATAAATCACACTGCCCAAAAAAAGTAATTGGTGGGCTTCTCAAATTGTCTCCTTCCAGCACTTTTGGGAATGACCTCAGTTCCCATGGGACTGCTTGGTGTTTTGTCTAGCATACAAATGGCAATACTACTTCCCCCCTCTTTCCCCATGTATGTGGCAACTTAGAATGAAAAAGATGGCTTCCGCCAGGTTCGTTTCAGAAGTTGACAGTAAGTAAGTGGAATGATAGCACTTCTCAGCTATGTGACACACAAAAACACTTGTTCTCGCTTATTTTGGAACAAATTTCAATTTACATAGTAAGAAAAAGCTAATTTCAGTAATGCTAATGGCAGAATAAAACCTCTCAACAGTGAAATTTCAATGCTGGGACCCAAAGATGTGGGTTTTTCTTCTTTGCAAGTGTTTAGATGGATGTTAGACAAATTTCTGTCTGGAATGTTTAAAGTTCCTGCATTGTGCAAGCAATTGGCTTGCATGGCCTAAATGATCCCTTTCAATATGAGGAATCTATAGTTTTGTCAATTGTCTGTAGGGCTGTTCAGGACTCAGATAAAAGAGGCTTTTGTTGTTTTCATTCAATGCATATTAGGCACTTACATTTTTGTAAATAAAATAATTATATTTTATTACAATAGCATGTTAGTAATAAATATGATCACTGTTGCTTTATTCTGACCACTAACACAAGTTTTATAGTTTATATTAATATCCTTTTTTCCAGCTCCTCCAACAGTTCCACCTATTGTTTACGGTAAACTAATAAGTCTTGCTTGCATTATATACCAAACCTTCCTAAACTTTCTGCTTCTTTCAAATTGAAACTTTCTCTTTTTATTTTTGATTGGTTATATATTTATGTTAAATCTGATGAGAATTGTGTTACTATTTTTATTTATGACTGAAATGCTAAACTGTTTCATTATTATAATTAAATCAAACTTGTCTTTAGTATAAATTTCTCAAATAATTGCCTGAATGAGTTATTAAAACTTGCGTAACATTCAACTGCTTTTTATCATTTGTTAAGCATAATTTAATATTTTTAAAAATACTTTCTAATTTCTCAGCGACATAGTCTTCATCATATATATAGACCTTTTTATGGGCTGTTAGTAGTTTATTGCTGGCCAAAATTAAGTCTACATATGGTGCTATATTAAATGTTCTAAGTTATGCCAAACCTGGACTCCTCATTGCCGTCTTTATTCTTTAAGATTTGTACATTTAATATATTGTTTGTTGCAACTATTTCCCCCTAATTAAGAAACAAATATTTTATTATTAATTTATTAAGCATTTTAATCATAGACACATACTTTTTGAGCAAGATCTTACCAGTTTAGAATGAGTTTGGGGTAATTTTTGTTATAGGTGCCATATGTCAGTCTGATTGTGGGATATGATGAGAAAACAATTTTTTACCTAGTGGGTTGCTGATATATTCTCCGTAACTATTAGAGTAGATATTAGAGTAGATATTTTTATAAAGACACCAGGGGCTGAATTTAAATTTAAGGAATCTATTTAAAGCATTATTTAATTAATGAATCTTTAGTTTCCTGTGTTTGAAAGGTAGCATCTTTCTTCTAAATTTCTAAGACATTCTTATTCTTATTCAACCACTTTTATACTTAAATAACATTTTCAGTAACTGGAACATCTATCATTTATTTATTTTCAATTTTGTTTGTTACCTTATACATTCATATATATATTATACATATTTAAAAATCTAACAAGGAATGCATGACTTTAAAAACTCTTATTACCTTTCCTGGCCACAAATTCTACGATAGGTTGTCATTATCAGAATCAGTTAGGGTAAAGAATGTAAATCATATTTCCCCTTTTCTGTTGGATCTTAAAGACTCACAGACTCACATTGGCAGCACTGATGCAGCCTTCAGCCTATTTCTTCTGTGAGAAAACATCATGTTTGTGTTGTATTGGACTTCCCTGGCTCCTTCGTACTTTAAGCAAAAATCAATTTCTGACTGTGAAAGAGGTAGAAAAAAAGAAACCTTTTTCTCAGTAAGTTAAAAACATCAAGTCTATGTGAGCCTAGATAAGATTAAATGCAAATATAGAGGATCTGGTCTGATAACGATGTAATTCTGAAACAGTTTTTTTTTAGTTATTGAATGTATTTTTATTTTCTTTTTGTATAAATAAATGTTTGTTTTACATAAAGTAGTGCTATAATCATTACCACATCTCATAAACTGAAACTGCTGGTGAACCATGACAAAAAAGTTTTCATTTATTGTTACTGTGTAATGCAAAACAAATGTTGTTATTAGAACTTATGTAATCTGCCTTTGTTCTGCATTGTTTCCCAGCAAAGTCAGTTGTACCATTTTCATTGCAGATGTATACTAGTGATCACACAATCATATTGTAAACAAGCTTGTTCAGAATTTTTCCTAGAATGTAACAGTTGTTTACTTCCCTTTTCAGATCATCCTGATCCACCTTATGATTTGGAATTAACAGATCATTTAGAAAGAAGTGCTCAACTCACTTGGATACCGGGCAATGAAAATAATAGCCCCATTACAAGTATGATTGTTCTTTTATGTGGAATGTCATTTAGCATTCTGTTGTTTGCAATAAACAGCATTTGTTTGATCATTTTCATTTAAATAACTGTTAAAATAGGCTTCTGAAAAGTGCCTCTGCATAAGCACTGAACTGCAGTGCAAAATAGCAATGTAAACAACCTATTTATTTTTACTACTTACTAATATAAATCTATTCAGTAGCAGTATCCTCTATTTTTCTGTATCAAAACACAAGAGATGTTACTTCTTTGATCCAGTTTTTCACTTAATGTTGTTCAGAAATATTGTGCCATATTTGTATTATAATTCATGTCAAGGTCCAATCCTGCAAAGTTTGATTGCTTTCAAATAAAATTTGACCTTCAGAATCTTCCATTTTCAATCATATACAACACTCTTGGTATAATAATACACTCTCTTCTCAAAAAAATGAGTATTTGGCTAGTCAAATGAGAAGAATATAAGGATTTATAAAGGAAAATTTACTTTAACTTTATTTACAGGGTTTATTATTGAATATGAAGATGCTTTGCATGAACCAGGAATATGGAATTACCAAATGGAAGTCCCTAATGTGTTCACAACTGTAAGGTTAAAGTTATCACCATATGTGAATTATTCATTTCGTGTAATAGCTGTCAATGAAATTGGAAGGAGCCAGCCAAGTGAAGCTTCTGAAAAGTACTTTACAAAACCTGCAAGTAAATAAACACCTGTAACTGCTTAATATATAAATAACATTCAGCTACTGTAGTCTAAATTTTACTTAAATATAAAAAATTAAATTTTTAGAGCCAGATGACAACCCTATTAACGTTCAAGGGATTGGAACAGAACCTAATAATTTGGTGATCACTTGGAAGGTAAGCTTCTTGAAAACATAAAATACTGAAGGCAGTATGACTAGTATTCAAACTGACTAGCATGGCAAAAAGTTTACAAAAACAGCAACACATTTTTAAAGATTGACTTGCTGTTGTATAAAAAATCCCACTGAAATGCCATGAATATCACTCAAATTGTGGTATTTGAATTATCTGATGACACTGCTGTATAATATGCTATAAAGCAATGTAGTATATATTTAGGACCATATATAGGACTTGAAATACTAATTTCTAGTGATAATGCTAAAACAAAGGACCAACTTTATTGTTAGCACCCATGAGTAAATTACAACTTATATGTATATATTTGAGCAATATATGCAGTCCATAGCTCTTCAGTTTATGATTTCTTGTCATTCCGCAATGCAATTATATCAGAAATAGATTGTTCTGTTAGGGTTCTTTTATTTTCATTAGGCCACCCATGAAGTACAAGATTATAGAAGGAAATGATTTTTAATTTTGTCATTTCTCCTCCCCTCTTTATAGTCCTTTCCAGTGCCATTTCTTTTAATAGCATGTTTTTTTAGACTGAAGCCAGAGGACTTTTTGCCTACTGTTGCCCCCTTTGAGCACCACTTGAGATTTATTTTAAACTGAAGAGCAAGGTAAAGAGTTGTTAAATTAGTAATATTTCTTAAACTATATGCCATGCATGAATATGACAGCAATTTCTGATTAAATCACCACTTTCTAGCAATCGTTGGAACAAAACTATTAACTTTATATTATCTTCATTCTCTTATGACTAATTAAAAATAATACCTTTGTTATTTTTTATTTTAGCCTTTAACGGATTTTCAGTCCAATGGTCCAGGTCTTCAGTACAAAGTCAGTTGGCAACAGAATGATGGTGAAGATGAATGGACATCTGTTACAGTTGCAAATGTGTCGAAATATATTGTAGCTGATACACCAACCTTTGTTCCATATGAGATAAAAGTACAAGCATTAAATGACTTAGGACCCGCACCTGCCCCTATAATAATAATTGGACATTCTGGAGAAGACTGTAAGTTTCTTTATCTGATTCTGTTTTTATTATAATTTTTGCTTTGGCTGACTTTTCTGAGTAGTAATAATATTGGTACAAATACAGAATTCAGAATTAATTTTCTACATTTAGGAAATCCAAAGTACCTTATAAACACATGCAAGTGGTTCTAATCTTGGATTTGTTGCATTTGTCCCTTGTCAGTGCCAATGATTGCTCCAGGCAATTTACAGGTACAAATTGTAAACAGTACATTAGCGAAGGTGCAGTGGGAACCAGTTCCATTAAAGTCTGTCCGGGGTCATCTTCAGGGATACAAAGTAAGTTTATTTATTTATTTATTTATTTGTTGAATTTATATACCGCCCTATTCCCGAAGGACTCAGGGCGGTACCCTGAGCCCGCAGCCGGTGTAGCACACAGAAACCTGGAGGGCAAAGATCAGTCAGAGGGACACCTCCCTCTGGGCCCAACCAGGTTTCCGTAATGCATGCCAGATCCGTGCGTTCCTCCTCAATCAAATCTCGGATGAGGGGAGCTTTGTTCACCACAGATCTGGCATTGAAATACACCAGTCTAAGCTCAGGGACCCGATCTCCCTCACCCCCGGATAAACGGGTATCAACCAGAGGGTCAAAGCACGCTACTGCTTGAAGACAGCGGGAGCGTGATCCCAGATGTTGGTATGGCCCTCCATGCAGCCACCTGCTACCATTCCCAATCATCGTTGGGATAGCAAACCCCACCCCATAGCTGGAAGAACCAGAAGTCCCCAACCCCAAGCCCATCTCGCCGGGAACCGTCTCCGGCCTGGACTGACAGCTGGTTTATAAAATACCCTTATCCCTCCCACCTCTATCATTCGCCCCCCTCCCTAACCCCCTAAAACAACCGGCTAAAAAACATAGTAGGGGCTTTTTAATCAGATTCAGCCAACAGCCCCTATCTATGCCCAACCACCTCTCAGGGTCCCAACAGTTGGGCCCGTCCTCAAGGGAGATGGAACACAAGGCGATAGGTCGCGCCCAGGAGGCAGGAACTCTCCTGAGGGCATATAAATCCGCAGTAAAATAATGTAAGCGAACCATATGCCAAAGATGTTCACATTGGGTCGTTTACAGCAGCTAGATGAGCAAGGCAGAAGATGTTAAAAAAGATTATTGATGTTAACAAATCAGGATGGCAAAACAAATCCATTAAGCCAAGCCAAGCCAAGCTAGTTAACCATAGACATTTCTTAAACAACATTTAGTATAAAAATATCTGCAGATGTATTTGAGTGTGAGGTTTCCTTATTTGTTTATTTTAATTGTTGAGATGCTAGACCAGAGTAACTGCTTTTGCTATTTTGTGTTTCTCGGTCTATGAGGATGGCTATTAGTTGATGTTTGTCAGAAACAGTTTTTAGTCTAACCACTGTTATTATTACACTTAAGCATTCCTTGTAACATATGTAACATAAATTCTATATTATGTTATACCAGTATTTAGACTTTGTTGAATGTGCATACAAAATCGGTAAAACTTATATCATGTTTATGTATTTAATTTATACTAGCCATTTCCTAAGGAGTCCTATAATATTCTCTCTCTAATGTATTATTCACAACCTTATGAAATAGACTGTGCTAAGAACTATCTAATCAGAGTCAGCTGATATCTGAGTACAGATTTGAAGGAGGTTTATAGGGACGCGGTGGCTCAGTGGGTTAGGACGCTGAGCTTGTCGATCTGAAGATCGACAGTTTGGCGGGTCGAATCCCAAGTGCCGCGTAACAGAGTGAGCGCCTGTTACTCGTCCCAGCTTCTGTCAACCTAGCAGTTTGAAAGCACGTAAAAATGCAAGTAGAAAAATAGGGACCGCTATGGTGGGAAGGTAACAGCGTTCCGTGCGCCTTCGGCGTCTAGTCATGCCGGCCACATGACCACGGAGATGTCCACGGACAAGCGCTGGCTCTTCGGCTTTGAAACGGAGATGAGCACCGGCCCCTAGAGTCGGAAACGACTAGCACGCATGTGCGGGGGAACCTTTACCTTTACCTTTACCTTATCTGCTTCAAATACTACAATAGTCTAATATACTAATATATTAAATATGTTAAGGATTTTATATAGCTTTGCACTGTTAATTTAAGGTCACTCAACTGGATAGTGATGGCTAGGGAAGAGATTTCCTTTAACTAAATTATTTTAAATGCTTAATTTTTAAAAATATTATTGTAGATGTAGCACGCTAAATTGCTTGTCTCAAAATACATTTGGGCTGTATAATATAATGCAATCTCAGAACAGCATAAATTAAACTTTAAAATATCCATGCATATATATTTAGATTTACTATTGGAAAGTCAAATATTTATCTGGAAAAATTAAGCGGCATGTGGAAAAAAGGATGTTGACTTTCAGTGGAAATAAAACGTATGGAATGGTACCGGGATTAGAGCCTTTTAGTTCTTATAAACTGAATGTCAGAGTGTTTAATGGGAAAGGAGAAGGACCACCAAGCCCAGATGAAATATTTAAGACTCCAGAAGGAGGTATGTAATTGAATAACTCAGCTATTTATGTTTCACATTATGAGTAAAGTATTACATGGCCATTTTCATTATTATTAAATGATTATTAAAACTAATAAATTTGTTTTTGATTTTTAACATATTTATTTGGAAGACAATGAAACATGAGCAAAGATGGATAAAATTAATCTATAGGAAAATGATGTAAGCTTTTATAGGCAAGGGCTACATTATTAAAGTTGTACTGCAGTAGCATATGAATAGCTCTAAGGCATATTAGACAAAGAGTATATTCATGTCTCACATATAATATCTGGGAATGGAAATGAAAGAAATCAATAGTAAATATGAAGAGAAATTAACAGTAAAGTTAGTCATATAAGGAGAATAAAGCATTATTAGTTGATTTTGACAGCATAACCACATATCTGCAGAATTCAGTAACATTTCAGCACTGAAGAATAACTTTCCAAAGAGTTCTAGAAACTGCATCCAAATTTTAGAAAATCCACATGTGATCTTGGTATTGTATTAAATAAAATGTGATGATAATTTAAAAGGAACATTTTAAATATTTTACGTAATATTTGAGCTTTATTCAAATTAACTTTATATTGTGGGGCATGTGTGTGTGTGGTGTTTGTGTGTGTGTGTTTTAAAGTTCCCAGTGCACCCTCTTTTTTGAAGATTACTAATCAAAATCTGGACTCTCTTACTTTGGAATGGGGTCCACCTTCTCATCCAAATGGTGTTCTGGTGGGATACACATTAAAGTTTCAACCAAGTAAGTAAAACTTTAACAAAAAATGAATCCACAAAGTATATCTTTACTAAATAATTAAGACTATTTTTATATTGACTGGTTAATACTTTTCTATAGGAATCCATTTTTAAGAATTAGAAGTGAACAGTGTTAAATTTTATGGAATTTTTATGGAAATTTTTATAAAAACTATATAATGACCTTCCTCTGCTTCAGAGAAAAGTATGCCTTGGGGACAAAAGTTGCAGAAGATGCAAACAGCACAAAGTTTGCTTAGTGAGCATTAATATTTGGTGCTGCTGACCTGCATTGTGTATCTTAAGATGTAATGGCATCTTCTTAGCTAATGTTATGAAACTAATTAAGCGAACATGTAAGTTGTACACATTACTTTCAAAATTACAACTTTGTAGGCCTTTGAAATCTATACATGCAGGAAGCTACAGAACTACTTCACAAACAAAATTTGTTCTACTTTAGAAGCAGGATTATTCTGCCTTTATCACACATTCATTCAAACAGTTTATGCTACCTGAATAATGCTAATGCAGCATGTCAATAGCAGAATTCAGCATGTTGTGTAAATGCTTGGCTTCAGTAGTTAAATACAAAAGAGGTTTCCAAATTAATTATATTTTGTATTCTATGTAACAGTTAATAGTACTCATGAATTAGGTCACTTGGAAGAGATCAATATTCCTGCAAATGAGACCACCTTGATTTTAAGCAACCTGAATTACAGCACTCGATACAAGTTCTACTTTTATGCACAAACGTCAGTTGGATCCGGAAATCAAATAACAGAAGAAGCAGTAATAATTATGAATGGAGGTAAGATGGATATGTGTAAGGAGTATCAGTTTAAAATACTTATTTGTATAAATCTCATCTTTACTTGTGTAACTCAAGGGAGTATACAGAATGTTCCTGCTTCCTGATTTTCCCATAAAATCTCAGTAGGGTGGCATGGGATGGGGTGAGGTGGACTGAGAAAATGATTTGTCCAAGATCACCCAGCTGGCTTCCGTGCCTTAGGGAAGACTTCAAGATTAAATTGAAATAACTGCATAGATTTTCTAAGAATGTAACTATATATATTGGGGGATAATCTATACATTTTTGCAGATCTTTTTCTACCTTTAAAGTATTAGTATATCCTAATTTTTATATTTAGAAAAGCTGTTTAACCTAAAAAACCCACAGATATTAATATACTAGCATATGTTTGGGGTTATTATGTTAAATTATATTTTAGTATTTTTATTCAGCTTTTAAAAATACTATTTGATTTTAGAAATAGGAAACTTATATGAAAATGTTCTAATCATCTTAGAGCTACCATATAAAGAATACAAATATATGTTAGGTGAAAGTGGTTTTCTAATTCTGAATGCCTAGAACAAACAACTTATTATGACGTATTCTAGGATTCTGTAGCACTGTTGATTCCAGGGCTGAATGGTGCTTTAGAGCTCATGGGAATAAACATGAGGTATCTGTCTGAATTTTGTTAAACCCTAGTAATGTAACTGCCAATTGTATACAACCAATGGATAAATAAATTGATTAAATGAATAAATTATTAATAAATTTAAGAATTTTAAATTAAATAAACTAAACAAATACATTAGTTGAGATATTCACTCATCATGTACCACATAATAGGTATTAAAACCAAAATCAGTCTTTAAAATCCTGAACAATAGCAGATAAGCATTCCATGAAAAGACCTCAATAAAATATTTTTGATATCACATTTGCAACAGAAAATACATGATTACAAACCTAATCACATTAGCAAATGCAAAAAAGAGGCTTTGATATTCTATTAAGACCAAATTAAATAGATAGTTGAGTGTAATATTTCTTAACCTTGCATAGTGTTTGCACATTGTTTGCTAGGATATTATTATTATTATTATTATTATTATTATTATTATTATTATTATTATTGTTGTTATTATTGTTATTATTGTTATTATTGTTATGATTGTTATTTACAGTAAAATCTTACTTATGTTCTGTTCATGGAAGTCCCATTACCTGCAGTTTGAGAGAACATTTCCACTAATTATATATCCATAATTTGTAAGACTGAATGCTTAGTGCTTAAGAAATGCTTTGTTGAAAAAAATAAATCTTTTAAAGACTAGTAGTTTAAAATAAATCTATGCATACTTTTTTTAAACTAACTATTGTAAATCAATGTGTTGTTTAATTTCTAATTCTCTAATTCCTAACCCTTTTCTGCTTGCTTTCATGCTTTAATATCTATTGAATAGATTACTACTATAATTTTTTTTTTGTATTTCTTTCTCTGTAACTAGTAATGTAGTTATCTAGTGTTTCCTCTACTCATTCTGTATACCTTGGATATAATTGCAAGTAAAAGTAAATACTGATTGTGTGGTTTTTTTTCCAGTTTTCTATATTTAAAAAAGAGTTGGTGAGGAAACAGTAGAGTTCCATAAATAAGGTCCTAAGAAGATAGTATTTATGAAGGATCTGTCTATTGCCTTAACTAAGTTTTTTACTTACTAGTTCAAACAACCAGAGCAGTATATGCTGCCTCATTCTTTTTCTCCATTATATATCATGGAGATATATATGTTTCTGTAGTGGTTATAATTTTTACAAGGATGGTTTGCTATCCCAATCCCTAACTCTCCTCCTCATCCTTGAGATCAGCAATGGCTGATATGCTACATAGCACGGGAGGAGTTAATGCTAATGTTAAATCTACCAAAATAATTCAATTGATAAGCTTGATAAAACCAAATTGTGCTGTTGATTGCTACATAAACACTGAAAATGCAAATGCATTTTCATTTTAAGTTATTTATAGTCACCCTGCTACCTTTATACTAGCTATAAAGGTACTATTTACATTGTGTAGGATTCAGTGAGGGGAAAATATTTGATCCCCTGCTGATTTTGTACATTTGCCCACTGACAAAGAAATGATCAGTCTATAATTTTAATGGTAGGTTTATTTTAACAGTGAGGGCAGAATAAAAATAATCCAAAAAAAACACATTTCAAAAAAGTTATAAACTTATTTGCATTTTAATCAGTGAAATAAATATTTGATCCACTATCAATCAGTAAGATTTCTGGCTCTCAGGTGTCTTTTATGCAGGTAATCTCAGCTTGTTACCTGTATAAAAGACACCTGTCCACAGAAGCAATTAATCAGATTCCAAACTCTCTACCATAGGCAAGACCAAAGAGCTGTCAAAGGATGTCAGGGACAAGATTGTAGACCTACACAAGGCTGGAATGGGCAACAAGCAGCTTGTTGAGAAGACAACAACAGTTGGTGTAATTATTCACAAATGGAAGAAACACAAAATAATTGTCAATCTCCCTCAGTCTGGGGCTCCATACAATATCTCTCCTTGTGGAGTTTCAATGATCATGAGAATGGTGAGGAATCAGCCCAGAACTACATGGCAGGATCTTGTCAATGATCTCAAGGCAGCTGGGACCATAGCCACCAAGAAAACAATTGGTAACACACTACACTGTGAAGGACGGAAATCCTGCAGTGCCTGTCTGAAGTTTTCCAATGAACATCTGAATGATTCTGAGGAGAATTGGGCAAAAGTGTTGTGGTCAGATGAGACCAAAATCAAGCTCTTTGGCATCAACTCAACTTGCCGTGTTTGGAGGAGGAGGAATGCTGCCTATGACCCCAAGAACACCATCCCCATCATCAAACATGGAGGTGGAAACATGCTTTTGGGGTGTTTTTCTGCTAAGGGGACAGGACAAGTTCACCACTTCAAAGGGATGATGTACCATCAAATCTTGGATGAGAACTCCTTCCCTCAGCCAGGGCATTGAAAATGGATCGTGGATGGGTATTCTAGCATGGCAATGACCCAAAACACATGGCCAAGGGAACAAAGGAGTGGCTCAAGAAGTACATTAAGGTCCTGGAGTGGCCTAGCCAGTCTCCAGACCTTAATCCCATAGAAAAACTGTGGAGGGAGCTGAATGTTCGAGCTGCCAAACATCAGTCTTGAAACGTTAATGACTTGGAGAGGATCTGCAAAGAGGAATGGGACAAAATCCCTCCTGAGATGTGTGCAAACCTGGTGGCCAACTACAAGAAACGTCTGACCTTTGTGATTGCTAACAAGGGTTTTGCCACCAATTACTAAGTCATGTTTTACAAAGAGTCAAATATTTATTTCACTCATTAAAATGCAAATCAATTTATAACTTTTTTGAAATGCGTTTTTCTGGATTTTTTTGTTGCTATTCTGTCTCTCACTGTTAAAATAAACCCACCATTAAAATTATAGACTGATCATTTCTTTATCAGTGGGCAAATGTACAAAATCAGCAGGGGATCAAATAGTTTTTCCCTCACTATATGAAATATCACCTATCTTTTGAGTATGCTGAATAGGCTGTAGGCTCAGAATAGGCTGTAGGCTCACTTTTTCAGAGGTCTTACCAGTGTATAAGGAGCAAAATGGAAAAGGCCAGTGTATAGCAGAATTTAATATGTGGCTAAAGGAGTGGTGTAAAGGAGAAGGCTTTGGTTATATTAGTGACGATGTCTATAGCTGGTCCAATGAAAAAATGTACAAAAGAGATGGTCTGCATCCAAGAAAGGGACTGAGTTACTTGGCAATAAATTCACAGCTTTTCTGGATGAATATGTAAACTAAACAACGGGGACAGTGAGTTAATTGATACAGAACATCACTGTCCCCGGCAATCTAAGGGGCAATCAGGCACCACACAAGTTATATAGCAAGTAAACACAGGGTCAGTCATAAAGGACTCAAATGTCTATACACGAAATGTGCAGAGTATGAACAGTAAGCAGGGTGAACTAGAAATTCAGGTAAATGAGGGCGGATATGATATTGTTGCCATTACGGAAACATGGTGGGACGAAACCCACAAATGGAACACACAGCTAGAGGAATTTAAATTATTTAAAAGAAGCAGACTAAACAAAAGAGGAGGTGGAGTTGCTCTCTATATAAGAAATAACTTTATTTCTACAGAAATAGAGCACAACAATGATGAAAACTGTAAACATGAATGCATTTGGATCAGTATTAAAGGGGTAAAAATGACATTGCCATAGGTGTATACTATAGGCCGCCCAGCCAAGCAGAGGAAATAGATGAACTTTTTGCTAGTCAGCTAACTAAGGTACTGTATGTAGGAGGCACATCACAATAGTAATGGGGGACTTTAATTACCCTGATATCAACTGGGAGACAAACTCTGCACCAAGTGCAAGATCAAACAAATTCCTGACAAGCCTAGCAGACAACTTTCTCTCCCAAAAAGTAGAGAAGGGAACTAGGGGATTAGCCATATTGGATTTAATTCTCACTAACAGAGATGAAATGATAGAAGGTGTCGAAGCCACAGGAACCTTGGAGGGAAGTGATCATGCAATATTGGAATTCAACATTCTGGAAGCACAAGCAATAGAACACAGTCAAACTAGAGTCTCGGACTTTAAAAGAGCTAATTTCAATAAATTTAGAGAGACCTTGGGAAGAATTCCATGGATGAGAATCCTAAAGGGGAAAACAACTCAAGAAGCTTGGGAAATTTTGAAAAGTGAGATAATAAAGGGCCAGTCTAGCACAATACCAACAAAGAAGAAAACTAAGAGCTCTCAAAAGAAACCAGCATGGCTGCATAAAGAACTCTCTGATAAATTGAAAGATAAAAAGGACAAGTATAAGAAGTGGAAAGAGGGGCACATAACTAAGTCAGAATATCAGCAAATAGCCCGTGCCTGCAAAGATGAAGCAAGGGAAGCTAAGGCTCATAATGAACTAAGGCCTGTGATCAAAGTAAAAAATAACAAAAAAAGCTTCTTTCAAGATATAAAAAACAAGAAAAAAGTTAGGGAAATTATTAGTCCATTAGTGGGGGAAAGTGGCAAGAAGGTGACAAGCAACAGGGAGAAAGCAGAACTCGTTTTTTGCATTTGTCTTTACACAAAGGGAAAAACCAGTCCAACCTACCAAAACCAGTGCCATAAAAAACAGAATAGAAACGCAAGTTAAGATAGGCAAGAAAATGGTAAGTGAGCACCTGTCCAGCCTAGATGAGTTCAAATCACCACGACCAGATGGATTACACCCCAAGGTTCTCAAGGAACTGGCAGATGTGATCTCAGAACCACTGAACTACATTTTTCAAAGATCCTGGAGCACTGGGGACTACCAGAGGACTGGAAGAGAGCTGATGTAGTTCCCATCTTCAAAAAAGGGGAAAAAAATAATAGTTCCAGGAAACTACAGACCTATCAGCCTGATCTCAATACCTGGGAAGATTCTGGAAAAGATATTCAAACAACAAATCAGCAAACAACTTGATGCTGCATTAACAGAGGGATAGAATCAAGATCACGTGAAGTACTAATACCACTTTACAATGCCTTGGTAAGACCACACCTGGAATACTACATCCAATTTTGGTCACCACGATGTAAAAAAGATGTTGAGAGTCTAGAAAGGGTACAGAGAAGAGCAACAAAGCTGATTGGGGGACTGGAGGCTAAAACATATAGGGAACGGTTGCTGGAATTGGGTATGTGTAGTTTAATGAAGAGAAGGGTGAGGGGTGACATGATAGCAGTGTTCCAATATCTCAGGGACTGCCACAAAGAAGAGAGAGTCAAGCTATTCTCCAAAGCACCTGAAAGCAGGACAAGAAGCAACAGATGGAAACTCATCAAGGAGAGAAGCAATCTAGAACTAAGGAGAAACTTCCTGACAGTTAGAACAATTAACCAGTGGAACAACCTGCCTCCAGAAGTGGTGAATGCTTCAACACTGGAAGTTTTTAAGAAGAGACTGGACAGCCATTTGCCTGAAATGGTATAAGGTTTCCTGCCTGATCAAGGGGTTGAACTAGATGACCTCCAAGGTCCCTTCCAACTTATTATTATTATAAAACAATCTCAGTTTACTGGAATAAATGTTTTGTTTCCCTTTGTTCTAGTTACACTGCTTGGATAGGCTGGGATGGGCTATTTGCTTCTAAGATTATGGAACTTGCAGATTAACCAAGGAGGGCAGTTGCTACAAGCAGTGTTTTCTTATTTATGTAAGGAAAGGATAGTAAATATGTGGCCTTCCAGGGTTGTTGACCTGTAATTCATATTGTTCCCCTTCATGGATTACTGCCTTGTCGTGGCGAAGGGGTTTGCGTAATTCAATGAAGCTATGAGCTATGCCGTGCAGGGCCACCCAAGACGGAAAGGTCATAGCAGAGAGTTCTGACTAAACGTGATGCACTGGAGAAGGAAATGGCAAACCACTCCAGTATCTTTGCCATGAAAACCCTATGGACAGTACCAAAAGGCAAAACGATATGATGCTGGAAGATGAGCCTCTCAGGTCAGAAGGCGTCCAATATGCTACTGGGAAGAGCAGAGGACTAGTACTAGTAGCGCCAGAAAGAATGAAGCGACTGGGCCAAAGCCGAAAGGACGCTCAGCTGTGGATATGTCTGGTGGTGAAAGGAAAGTCTGATGCTGTAAAGATTTTTTCTCCATAGGAACCTGGAATGTAAGATCCATGAATCAAGGCAAGCTGGACATGGTCAAACAAGAGATGACAAGACTAAACATTGACATCTTAGGTATCAGCGAACTAAAATGGACAGGAATGGGTGAATTTAATTCAGATGTCCATCACGTATACTACTGCGGGCAAGAATTCCTCAGAAGAAATGGAGTAGCCTTCATAGTCAATAAAAGAGTAGGAAAAGCAATACTGGGATACAATCCTCAAAATGACAGAATGATCTCAGTTCGAATCCAAGGCAAACCATTCAATATCACAGTAGTCCAAGTCTATGCCCCAACCACCGGTGCTGAAGAGGATGAAATTGACCGGTTCTATGAAGCCCTACAGCACCTTATAGAACTAACACCCAAAAATGATGTCCTTATCATCATGGGGGATTGCAATGTTAAAGTAGGAAACCAAAAGATAACTGGAATAACAGGCAAGTTTGGCCTTGGAGTACAAAATGAAGCAGGGCACAGGCTGATACAATTTTGTCAAGAGAATACGATGGTAATAGCAAACACTCTTTTCCAACAACCCAAGAGACGGCTTTACACATGGACATCAGCAGACGGTGAACACAGAAATCAGATTGACTATGTGCTCTGCAGCCAAAGATGGAGAAGCTCTATACAGTCAGTAAAAACAAGACCAGGAGCTGACTGTGGCTCAGACCATGAGCTTCTTGTTGCAAAGTTTAGGCTTAAATTAAACAAAGTAGAGAAAAGCGCTAGGCCAGTCAGGTATGAATTAAATCATATCCCTGTTCAATATACAGTAGAGGTGACAAATAGATTTAAGGAATTAGATCTGATAGACAGAGTGCCTGAAGAACTATGGACAGAGGTTCGCAACGTTGTAGAACAGGTAGCAACCAAAACCATCCCAAAGAAAAAGAAATGCAAGAAAGCAAAATGGCTGTCTGAGGAAGTTTTGCAAATAGCTGAGGAGAGGAGGGAAGCGAAAGGCAAGGGAGAAAAAGAAAGATATGCCCAATTAAATGCAGAATTCCAGAGAATAGCTAGAAGAGATAAGAATGCCTTCTTAAATGAACAATGCAAAGAAATAGAAGAAAACAATAGAATAGGGAGGACCAGAGATCTTTTCAAGAAAATTGGAGAGATGAAAGGAAAGTTTCATGCAAAAATGGGCATGATAAAGGACCAAAATGGCAGGGACCTAACAGAGGCAGAAGAGATTAAGAAGAGGTGGCAAAATTACACAGAAGAACTATACAAGAATGATAATCACAATGAGGTGGTCAATGACCTCGAGCCAGACATCCTAGAATGTGAAGTGAAGTGGGCCTTAGAAAAGCTAAGCAACAACAAAGCTAGTGGAGGTGACAGTATTGCAGTTGAGCTATTCAAAATCTTAAAAGACAATGCAATAAAAGTGCTACACTCAATTTGCCAGCAAATTTGGAAAACTCAACAGTGGCCACAGGATTGGAAAAGATCAGTTTACATTCCAATTCCAAAGAAAGGCAGTGCCAAAGAATGTTCAAACTATCGCACCATTGCACTCATTTCTCATGCTAGTAAAGTTATGCTTAAAATTCTATAAGCTAGACTACAGCAGTATGTGGATCGAGAACTACCAGAAGTACAGGCAGGATTTCGAAGAGGCAGAAGAACTAGAGATCAAATTGCTAACATACGCTGGATCATGGAGAAAGCTAGAGAGTTCCAGAAAAACATCTACTTCTTCTTCATTGACTATGCTAAAGCCTTTGATTGTGTGGATCATAACAAACTGTGGCAAGTCCTTAAAGAGATGGGCATACCAGACCATCTTATTTGCCTCTTGAGAAACCTATATGCGGGCCAAGAAGCAACAGTGAGAACTGGACACGGAACTACTGATTGGTTCAAAATTGGGAAAGGAGTCCAGAAAGGCTGTATACTGTCGCCTTGCCTATTTAACTTATATGCAGAGCACATCATGAGAAAGGCAGGGCAAGATGAATCAAAAGTTGGAATTAAGATTGCCGGAAGAAACATTAACAACCTAAGATATGCAGATGATATCAGTCTAATGGCAGAAAGTGAAGAGGAACTAAAGAGCCTCTTGTTGCGAGTGAAGAAGGAGAGTGCAAAACTTGGGTTGAAACTAAAAATTAAGAAAACCAAGATCATGGCATCTGGCCCTCTCAATTCCTGGCAAATAGATGGGGAAGAAATGGAAGTAGTGACAGATTTTATTTTCCTGGGCTCCAAGATTACTGCAGATGGGGACTGTAGCCAAGAAATTAAAAGACGCTTGCTCCTGGGGAGGAAAGCCATGGCAAATCTAGACAGCACACTAAAAAGCAGAGACATCACCCTGTCAACAAAAATCCGTATAGTCAAGGCTATGGTCTTCCCAGTTGCAATGTATGGCAGTGAAAGCTGGACCATAAGAAAGGCTAAGCGCCAAAGAATTGAGGCCTTTGAACTATGGTGCTAGAGAAGACTCCTGCGAGTCCCTTGGACTGCAAGGCGATCAAACCGGTCAGTCCTAGAGGAGATCAACCCTGACTGCTCTTTAGAAGGCCAGATCCTGAAGCTAAAACTCAAATACTTTGGCCACCTAATGAGAAGGAAGGACTCACTGGAGAAGAGCCTAATGCTGGGAAAGATTGAGGGCAATAGAAGAATGGGACGACAGAGAATGAGGTGGCTGGATGGAGTCACTGAAGGAGTAGGCGTGAGCTTAAATGGACTCCAGAAGATGGTAGAGGACAGGAAGGCCTGGAGGAACATTGATCATAGGGTCGCGATGGGTCGGACACGACTTCGCAACTAACAACAATAACAACAACAACAATTCATATTGTTGAACAATGGTGCTTGAAGTTTTATTTCAGCAGCACTCTTTATCAGTGGACCACATCTCCTTGTGTCTATTATTGACCTCCTCGGCGTACTGTACCAATAAAACACTGGTGTAGGATTGTTACTTGTAGAACACATTACTGTTCCAAAGAGAACTAAGCTGCTCAGTAATTTAATATAATTTTTCTTACTGTTTCATTAATGAATGTGATATATACTGAAGTTTATTTGTTAAAATATTTCACTAAGATGTAAGTACCAATAAAAAGTATGGTAATGCCTTGCTGAGTATTATTTCATTTTTTTCATTCCAGGTAATAGTTGATAGTATTTTATCCTTCTCTTTTAAATAGTAGTGTAACAAAAGAAAACGTTGAACCTATTCAGTTAATCTTTTCCACTGATGGAAATGTTTCTTCTAGCTCTTTCTGTAGACCCAAAAGATAGTTCTTAATTATTTTCAGAGCAGATTCAGGGGAAAAATAGATAGGTACAGGGAAAAGACGAAAGGAATATGTGTATAAATAAAATGTTTGCTAGAAAGGAAACAATAAAAATGTTCCAATTGCTTTGTATATTTCTATTATTTTCAGTGGTTTCCAAAGTATTTTTCTAGCTTCATTGCTCATATATTCCTATATACTTGACATGTTCCACTTTAGAGTTTAAAACTGGATGTTAAATTTCTATGGAGCAGTCAAGCAATATGCTGCTACCTTGTAGCAAGAAAATGTTTTCTAAACCATATCAATATCATTTTATCTGTTTATCCAGTATTAATTATTTCATTGGAATTAAATGTTGTGGATATATACTGTAGTTTAATAATTGAAAGTAAGAAAGTGATCCTAACAACAGGGCAGCTGGCATGCCAATAAAATCTTTTTTTTAGGTTTTTTTATTCCCAGCTTTGTTATTTTTATCAACAATTCAAGATGGTTGAATTGAATTAGTTAAATTATATGCATCCACTTTTACAGCATTTTCAGTAGAATTTAATTTTATCATTGTAGATATTTTGTATTTCATCACTGAAAAAGCAATTTTAACTTAAACCTAAGTTATATTTCAAAGTTATGCTTTCAGAAACAAAAGAGAATATTTTCAACATTTTCCCAGTTACATAGGTACAGTTGGGGAGAAAGTTATTATGCTTTCTAAATACATTTTCACATTCTAAGTATTTGCTTTTATAGGGCCATCCTTAGCTGTCTCAGTAATTAAGTGTAATTCAAGTGTAGCAGTATAATCCTCAACGTATGTCTACAATTGAGCCCCAAACTTCTATTGCTAAGCGAAACACTTAAGTGATTTTTTTCCCATTTTACCACCTTTCTTGTCACAGTTTTTGAGTGAATCCCTGCAGTTATTCAATTAGTTGTTAAATGAATCTGGCTGATTTTGCATGTAAGAAGGTGGTAAAAGGTGATCACATGATCCCAGGACACTGCAACCATCATAAATATGAGTCAGTTGCCAAGCATCTGAATTTTGATCACATGACTATGGAGATGCTGCAATTTTCATAAGTGAAAAACGATAACAAGTCCCTTTTTTCAGTGCCATTGTAACTGAACAGTCACTAAACTAATTGTTGTAAGTCGACAGTTGTATTGTTATTTGGTAATCACTTATACATAAGATACTTCAAATTCTTTTTCTAGTAAGTCTTTAAGGGATTCGCTTATGAATTCTTTGTCTAGGAGAAGCAGAAAATTCCATGCAGTAGTCTTTGGAGTGCTAGAAGCCAACTAGAGGTTGTCTTTAACAAGTTTATAAAATGAATTATTGTTTTCATTTTGTTATTTATTATTCTGTTGTCATACTTTATGGAAATTTATGTATTTATGTGTTCTGTTTACTTAAAGGGCAGAAAGTAGATGGCAAAGTGTTGTTTAAAACATATTTACCATATCAATATTTTCCCTCTTGTTTTCTTTTTTGCTGCTTTGTTGGATGAAGGATATTCAGAAAACCCTTTTGAAATCTCATCTGTCATGCATACTGCACCTTCAACATTTTATAAGGGTATTACTATTTATTTTATCAAAATAACATTCCATAGAAACAACTGGAATGAACCATTCTAAAAGGAAATATTGAAATGTAGAAAATTGCATGAAAGTAAAAAAATGCACGTTTTTACATTTTTTCATTACATGTAGAATTTCCATTTTGAAATATTGTTTTAGAAACATCTGATTGGATATTAGAATAAATAAACATGCAGTTCAATCTATGCTTAATTATCTGGCAGTATCTCACTAAGCATACTTACGGATTTATTCAAGGTGTTAGTCATATTTGGTAATAATTTGGTTATTTATATCATATACACTATGTCAGATAATCTTGCAGTCACTAATTCTCCAGCATTTCAGAATGGTACAGATCTTAAATAATTACCTTTTATTAGCTACCAAATATGGTCCTCTTATTAAAGCAGTTAAGCTTTTGCTTGGTTAATATGCCTTCCTTCCTTCCTTCCTTCCTTCCTTCCTTCCTTCCTTCCTTCCTTCCTTCCTTCCTTCCTTCCTTCCTTCCTTCCTATATCTCATAAGAATGATATAAGAATGTTCTTCATATTGCGGTTTTCAGTGTCTATAGCAGTAGCTCCTGCATGGAATAAGACTATAATATGGGATTCTACTTTTTTGTTCACTACAATTTATATATCACTTAATCCAACAAGGCTCATATCCATATTTATGAGATAATATTGTTTGAAAATTTATCTCCATAATTTAAGATTAAGACAGCCTTTATTGTCATTTTTTTTGCTGTGAGCACACTGGAAAAAATGAAATTCTGTTGCCTGCTCTCAGAAGAAAGTATATATCTACCCCACACATATATACATGCTATATACATACATATATATACCTACACCCATACATATACATAACACACATATAGACAATATGTATGTGTATGTATGTATGTATGTATGCATCTATCTATCTATCTATCTATCTATCTATCTATCTATCTATCTATCTATCTATCTATCTATTTGTTTGTTTTCGTAGATTTTCATGGGTACAGGTATGTAGGTCTTGGCGTATTCGGGTCTTTTCCCATGTAAGATTGAGAGTGTCTTGGCGACATTTCGACGAGGTCCCACTCGTCATCTTCAGGCTGGTGTCTTTGGCTTCGTGCTTGTGCGAGCAAAGCATGATCGGAGCTGCCGTCTCTCTATAAATATTGGTAGGATTGTGTGTGGTGCTGGCTTTGTTGCTGTAAGCGGGTTGGTTGGCTGTGTTGTTACATCCTGATTGGATGATGGAGTTATTGTTTGCAGCTTAGTCAGCTGTTTTGTAACATCCTGTGTTTCTGAAGGGAGGAAGTTTTTTCTTCTTTTCTGACTGCGTTCTTGTGTTCTATCAGAAAAGAAGAAAAAACCTCCTCCCTTTTCCAGCACCTTAAAGCAACAGGACATGAAATTGACTTTGAAAGAACGAAATTAATCTCCAAAACTGAACACTACAATAAGAGAATAATTATGGAAGCCATCAAAATAGGGAAACACCCCCACAACATGAATAAACGTGACAATACCTCCCACCTACCAGACATCTGGAAACTAGCCCTAGTCAACAAATGAGTCCCAGCCACAAAAACCGACACTGGACCCACAACAACACAGGACGCCACCACGAATCATCCTCACCAGACTCAAACCCTGTTAGATGTTTTTGTGCCAGCCATGGCAGTTCCCAAAAAGGTCATCAGATGGGAGCAAAGAAGCATCTTTGCATCTTTGCCGGCCCCTGCAGCCCCATTGGAGAGAGTTAATTGGTAAGGGAGGGGCTGAGGCCCCCCATAAATACCTCTGCTCAGGGGCTGCTCTTCTCTCTCTAGTTTTCTCTTTGTTCTTTCTTCTGCTTGCTTGCTCATCCATGAGCTCAATCCAGGCATGGATGCCTCCATGCCAGGGAACTCTTTCTATTTACTCTAACGTTGAATAAAGCTATAAATGATTGCATCCCTGCGTGCTGCTTTTTACTTGGAAGCACCTTAACGAACCATCGGCCTTGTGAGACCATCTCACAAATTGGTAGCAGAGAGGATGGTTTAAGGCAACGCTTCCAAACCAGCAGCTAGAAGCAAGATGCCTGGAAGTTCCAGCAAGAACCCATTTGAGACGGATGGCAGGAGATCCCCGATTGTGACCAGGAGTCTTCAATCAAGGACGGCAGCACTGCATCCAGCCCCTGGACCCAGCCAGGGACCCCTTCGCATGCCTCCCTACAGCTGCAAACCACAGAGGGAAGCATGGAAGGCTTACAGTCCTTCCAAGACTGCCAAGACACCCGGGAAGCAGCTCAAGACCAGGACAAGCGCCGCGTGGCCCAGATGACTGAACAAGAACGCGAGGAGCTGCTCCTAAAGCTCCTTGCAGCACAAAAGATGCCACAAGCCTCTCCACGAGGGATGCCAGCGCAGGGGGCCTCTGGACACCGGGTAAGTCCTTCCCCAGCGCCCACGAGGCCCCCCAACATGGCGCCGGCCACCCCAGAGTTTTTGGTGCAAAATTTCCCGCCAAACTGTGACCTCCAGCTTCCGGGGGCAACCAGAAGCAAGATGGCAGCCCCCAGGACACCCACATGGCCTGATATTGATAGGCCTCAGCCAAGCCTCGAGGCCCAGCAATCGGTGGCATCCAGCCAAAGTGGCACGGAAACCACCCCCTCTTCCCTACCAGAAAGCCTCAAGGCCTATGAAAGCCTCAAAGCCTGCCCAGCCGAGACTGCTATAGCAGAGATTGGAGCAACTATCCGAACCCTGTTTGCAGCTCTGGAGGCCAAAACAACCTCAGGCTCAACATCGGGGGTAGCCAGCCTCCCTCGCCACCCCCAGGGGTCTCCCGGAGGAGTTCCAGGCCTCCAACCCTTTCCCCAGGGCCTAACTGCTGGGAGGGGTCCGGCCTGGAGCCCCCCAGCTACATCCTGCAACCCCCGGGCCCTCCAACCTATTTTTCGCCACCGCCCAGACGCCCTGCTTGCCAGATAGTCTTTGGGGGGGCTCCGGATGAGACCCCCCCTCCAGCGCTGTCTTCAGCCGCCTCCAGGGTCTTCAGGGCCAGCGATGGGCTCCTCCAGGCAATCCATGGCATCCATGTGCCATCCTGGCCCCATCCTGCAATCTTCGCCCCCCAGTGAGTGTTCCAGTGCCGGGGGGGGCTTCAGGAGGAATCTTCAGGGCTTTTGCACCCTTCAGCCCCTCTTCGGGCCCAAATCCCGGCTCAAATGAATCCTGAGCATGCCCAGTCGAGGCCATCCAAAAATCAAGGAAAAATACCACCACCTGCCAGCTGAGGGATTCCTCTTCCATTCACCTCAATGGAGAGTTCAAAGATGTTTGAACATAGGGCCAAGAAAGATTCTCTTTCATCTGCTTCTGCTCTCCCAAATAATTTTGAAAAACTGCAACTTGGGGGGGGGGGAATTACAGCAGTTGGAGTAGAGATGTGCAAGTATGTCTATTGAAGGATGGGACTCTAGAGATGGTTCTGAATCCCCCATCTCTTCCCTGGGGACCTCAAGAAGAGTGGTATCATAGACAAGCATACACCACCCTACTGAGCTCACTGGATGGCAACTTGTTCCCCAGCATTCCAGATGGGCTCACAGCTGGCAAAGTTTGGGGGTTATTATACAATTTATTCAACAGCGACACCATCGGTTCGATCACCAGACTCACAACTGAGTTTTACACTACTAGACTTAAGTTTGGGGCTAGCATGCCTGAGCACCTGGAAAAATTAAAGTCGCTCAGGGCAGAACTGATGTCCAGAGATTACCTTGTACCTGATGTGAACATGGTCGCTGTCATTCTGGCTTCCCTGGACAAAAATTGGAGCAGTTTCATTGTTTCACTGGAAGGGACAATGAAGGAAGCCATGACTCTGTCGTACCTCACAGGGAGGCTCATTGAGGAAGATAGGAGGCGAAGAGATGCAGGAGAATACGCCAGAGTCACCACCCAGCGAGCCAGCAGGAGGCACCCCAGCTCAGAGCAGGTTAATGCTCTACTTAAGTGTTTCATCTGTGGCTCTGAGAGGCATCTGAAGAAAGACTGCCCCCATCACCAGCAAGGCCCCAAGCGTGGTCCCAATCAAGGAAGGGGCAAGGGGCAAGGAAGGGGGCGTGGCGGGGGCAAAGGTAGTGCCAAGGGCAATTCTGTGCATACTTGTGCTCTCACCCCCACCACAAAAGCTGATACCCCCACTGACTTATGGTTACTGGACTCTGGAGCTTCATCTCACATTATCAATATGAAACAAGGGTTTAAAAGGTTAAAGAAAATTAACTCATCTGTCAAGGTGGCCAATGGTGATAAGGCTTTGGTTGTTGGGGAGGGCACTGTTTCTGTACCCGGGCTGGGAAATGTTGATGGGGTTTTACATGCTCCCTCCATTGCCAACAACCTGTTAAGCATCATCAAATTATGTGACGATGACAAGGTGGAAGTTTTATTTCGCAAAGGGGGAGGTCATGTCACCCGGAACCAGAGGGTCATTGGAAGTATTGCCATCATAAATGGTTTGCCATACTTCTCCCCTGAGAACCCAGCCACAGAGGACAGTCCACCGGGTGCCACCTTAGAAGGGGTCTGCACACGGAAAGAGAGAAAGCCCCCACAGCCAGCCCCAAGGCTGTCTAAGGAGCGCAAGGCCGAAGCGGTTGCACCCAAGCCACCTCAGCCAGCCCCACGGCTTTCCAAGGGCAGCGCAGACAAGAAACCCGAACCTCAGCAGGCACCTAAAGCACCGCTCAAGGTAACCAGAGCCAAGAGGGTGTCAGTGGGGAAGCCGCTCCACGATAAGTGTGCCCATCTCCTACACCGAAGATTAGGTTATGCGAGCTTCCCTGTGGTTAAAAAGATGGGAAAGTTTGCTGAGGGAGTCCAGCTCAAGGATTGTGAGGTGTTCCTGGACTGTGCCATCTGTAAGAGCACAAAGAGGAAGGCGGCCCCCATCCCTAAGGTGTCATAACGTAAGGCCCAATACCCGTACCAACTAGTACATGTTGATCTGGTTGGGCCATTCACACCATCCCTAGGGAAAAGACAGTATTTTCTCACTGCCGTTGACGATTTTTCATGGTACGGCCACGTGTATACCCTCACAGAAAAATCCGAAGCCTTTGATGACATAAAATCACTGTACAACCTTGTAGAGACCCAATATAAGACCAAGATCGCTCAACTGCAGAGCGACCGCGGGGCTGAGTTCATGTCCCGGAAATTTCAGGACTGGGTAAGGCGTAAGGGCATCCGACATTTTGTTACAGCGCCCTTCACTCCTGCCCAGAACGGCGTGGCAGAGAAAAGAAATGGAATCCTGCAAACTATGATGCGTAGTCTGATTGCAGATGCTAGGGTCGCAGAATCATACTGGGCAGAGGCAGTGCACTACGCCAATTACACCTTAAACCGCACCTGGAGCAGTGTTGTGAACCAGACCCCATATTTCCTGGTCCATGGTAGGAAACCAAGTCTGAGACACTTGCGTGTGTTTGGCTCCTACGCTTGGGTGCACATCCCCAAGCAGCTGCGGAAGAAGGGGAGGTCTGTCTCCCAGAGACTAAGGTTCTTGGGTTACGCTCCTGGCTCCAAGGCCTACCGTTTCCTGGGAGAAGGGGGCAGGACTGTGACTTCCCAATCTGCCTCCTTCGAAGAGGACTCCAATTGGACCCAGATCCACTCAAATGAACCGACCCAGCAAGGACACACCAACCACGACATCACCTGAGATGACCACATACACTGCCACCGATGAGAGCGAGAAACAAGACGAAGATGTCATCCTACCTGGTTCAGATGGGGAAAAAGAGCCATCCAGTCCCGAGGCGACGCCTCAGAGACCCGCGATACCCAGCACCTGGGACCGAGGGTCTTCACATCCCGGTTGTGAAATGCCGGTTAACAAGGAACCCGTGGAACAAAAAGGCGGTGAGTGGCAGGAGGTCAGGAGGTCAAAGCGGTCCAACAAAGGAATCCCGCCAAAGAGAATCAACATTGGGCACATCGCATCAGTCAACAGCGTTGTGGTCACCCCAAAATCCTTCTCTGACATCCAGGAGCTGCCCATCGAAGAACAGGAGAAATGGCAGCTCGCGATGGAGCAGGAGATGGCGAGCCTGAGAAAGCTCAAGGTCTTCACCCCCCAGCAACCACCAAAGGAGTGGAAAGTCATTGCCACAAGGTGGGTTTTCAAGGCTAAACCACTTGCCAATGGCCTCTACCTGTATAAGGCCCGTTTGGTAGCTCAGGGGTTCGCCCAGCGCTACATGGAGGACTACGGGGAGACCTACTCTCCAACTGTCTGGGCAGAGAGCGTCAAGGCCGCCCTTGTAACTGCAGCCGCTCTGGGGGATGAAGTCTTCCAATTCAACATCCAGACAGCTTACCTCCATGCCAACTTGGACCGGCAGATCTACGTGAGGGCCCCTCCTGGCTACCAGCAGGAAGGAGGAAACACATGGCTATTCCAAAAAGGGTTATATGGCCTCAAGCATTCGGGGAAACTATGGTACGACTGCCTTAGAAAAAGTTTAGAACGAGTTGGTTTCAGTGCATCCCATGCAGATGAATGTGTTTTCACACGCAACTCCAAGGGTACCATAGAACGGGTGTTAGTTTATGTGGACGACCTCCTATATGTAGGGCCTGACAAGGAAGGGTGTGATAAATTTGCCAAGGCCCTAGGGGAAAAGTTTACCCTGAAGTCTTTTGGGCGGGTTGACAAGTACTTGGGTGTGCACATCTTGGCCAATAAAGGGGGGTTCGCCCTATCTCAAAAAGAAAAGATTGAGGAGTTACTGGCCAAATGTAAAATGGCAGAATCTAACCCAACGCGTAGCCCGATACAAAGTGACTATTACAATCACACTCACAAAGACGGTCCTGAGTTCACAGATAATAAGCTTTACAGATCTGTGATTGGCTCCTTGCTATACATCAGCAATTGGAGCAGGCCTGACATAGCCTTAGCTGTGAATCTACTGTCCAGGCATGTGGAACACCCAAAGGAATTCCACTGGACTGCTGTTAAGAGGGTACTTAGGTACCTCAGGGGCATGACCGATGCTCTCCTTGTGCTGGAGCCAGAGAAGGAGAAGATGGCCCAGCTCTCCACTTACTCAGATGCAGACTGGGCTGGTGACACTAAGAGTAGATGGAGCACCTCTGGTTTCCTCATATTACTAAATGGCTGTCCTATCCATTGGCATGTTAGGCAGCAAAAATTTGTTTCCTGCTCCATGGCCGAGGCGGAATATGCCAGCCTGTCGGACACGGCCAATGATTTGATTTGGTTCGATGCTCTGATAATGAGCATCTGGGCACCTCCTCCTCTGCCCATCCAAATTCAAGAGGATAATACGGCTGCAATTGCAATCTCGGGGGCATATGCAGTGGGCTCTAGGTCCCGCCACATAGACATGCGCTACAAAAATGTCAGGCAGCTTGCCAAAATGGGGTTTATACATGTTGAGCATTGTAATACAACTGACCAGATAGCTGATCTGTTCACCAAACCTGTTCCCATTGACCGGCACAACCTTCTGTGTAAGCGTTTGTGTTTGGTCTTCTGAAAGTGTATATGCATGTCTATGACACCTGCTCGCCCCCTCACATACATTCACTGGTCCCTGTCATTGGCTGGCAAGAAGGGGAATTGTTAGTTGTTTTTGTGGCAGCCATGGCAGTTCCCAAAAAGGTCATCAGATGGGAGCAAAGAAGCATCTTTGCCCCCACTGATGGGTCAGGGTTCCCCGGCCCCTGCAGCCCCATTGGAGAGAGTTAATTGGTAAGGAAGGGGCTGAGGCCCCCCATAAATACCTCTGCTCAGGGGCTGCTCTTCTCTCTCTAGTTTTCTCTTTGTTCTTTCTTCTGCTTGCTTGTTGATCCATGAGCTCAATCCAGGCATGGATGCCTCCATGCTAGGGAACTCTTTCTATTTACTCTATCGTTGAATAAAGCTATAAATGATTGCATCCCTGCGTGCTGCTTTTTACTTGGAAGCACCTTAACGAACCATCGGCCTCGTGAGACCATCTCACAAACCCAAACCCACCCCATAAACAAAATGCAACTACCACCCAGAAGCCAAACCACGGCAGCATCTCCAGCTGCTGCACCCCCTCCCGACCTCCACACAAAACAAACTGACACAAGCCAGACCGCAAACTCGGAGCCAAACCAGAGCTCAGGATGTTATACCACAGCCTTCTGCTCAGGTCATTACAACACAGAACTCAGGAGGTTACAATACGAAAGTTTGGGATGTCACAACACAGCCAAGCACCCAGGATGTTGCAGCACAGAACTCAGGATATCACTACACTAGAGCTCAGGATGTGTTACAACAGAAAAGACTAATGGGCACACAGCCAACACTCAGCCACACAGGATGTTACAAAACAACCGACTAAGCTGCAAACAATAACTCATCATCCAATCAGGATGTAACAACACAGCCAACCAACCCGCTTACAGCAACAAAGCGATCAGAACACACAACCCCACCAATATTTATAGAGAGACGAATGGGACCTCGTCGAAACATCACCAAGACACACTCAATCTTACACGGGAAAAGACCCGAATACACCAAGACCTACATACCTATACCCGTGAAAATCTATGAATCTATGAATATATATAAAGAAAAAGGTGCTGGAACTCACACGTCATACAATCCACCTTGCCCACTCTGCAAGATTCCATCCAAAAAAGGTGCCGGAACTCCATTCTGAGCATTCTATGAGAAAAAAAGCCCTGCATATACATATATATGGACATATACATATACATACATACATACATACACACACACACGTATATGTTTACGTATACGTATACGTATACATATACATATAAAATAAATTTAAAAACTGGAATCCCAGGTGTAGACATTTGAAGTCAGTAAAAATAAAAATGATATAAGAGAAAATTCTTCTTTATTGCTGAGCTTTCGTCAACAAGCTGTTGACATCATCAGAGCAAGGGCTGAATGATAAGGGAGTCAGTATATACCCTTATATAGCAGTTATAACGGTCAGATTGTGGAATGTCGGTGTGGCCTTTTCGTGACACCTTGCTGGCCCAAATACGGACCAAATCTTTTTGCCTGTATCAGCCCAAACTCAGGCCGTCCACAGGCTGTAGTCGCAACTGCGACAATCATTATGATTATATATATATATAAGAAGGGTATGGCTGACTGATGAGAACAAATGAGTTTGAAATGGCCATATCAGCCTCCCTTTATATATCACTGTCCATTTGTGGGGTATCACAAGGTTCCGTCTTAGGCCCAGTACTCTTCAGTATCTTCATAAATGACTTAGATGATGGAATTGAAGGGGAACTCATCAAATTCACAGATGACACCACACTGGAAGGAGTAGCCAACACCTCAGAAGACAAACTCAGGATCCGAAATGATCTTGACAAACTTGAACAATGGGCCTTATGCAACCAAATGAGTTTCAATGTGGAGAAAAACAAAGTCTTACACTTAGACAGAAAAAACCAAAGGAAAAAATACAGATTGAGTGAGACCTGGCTTGGAGGCAGTAACTGTGAGAGGGAACGTGGAGTCCTGGTGGATGATTACTTAACTATGAGCCAGGAATGTGCAGCAGCAACCAAAAAAGCTAATACAGTCCTGGGTTGTATAAACAGAGGCATAGAATTAAGATCACGTGAAGTACTAGTACTACTTTATAAAGCCCTAGTAAGACCATACCTCGAATACTGCAGCCAATTTTGGTTATCATATCACAAAAAAGATGTTGAGAGTCTGGAAAAAATTCAGAGAAGAGCAATTAAGATGATCAAAGGCCTGGAGACCAAAATGTATGAAGAACAGCTGGAGGACTTGGGTTTGGCGTGGGTGCTCCATCGCTGGAAGTTTTTAAAAAGAGGCTGGACAATCACCTGTCTGAGATGGTATAGGTCCTCCTGCTTGAGCAGGGGACTGGACTAGAAGACCTCCAAAGTCCCTTCCAGCTCTATTCTATTCAATACATAGTGGAAAGAGGAAACTTGAGAGTTCACAAGGTTGATATTATGTGACTGAATCTAGATGTTGTGCTTCAGATACCACGAAGCCTCCTCCCAGAAGATAACAAGGAAAACAGGTCATGAAGAGGATGAGTAGTGTCTGTTAGACACTACTCCTGTTAGCGCAAAAATAAGCCCAAAAAATAAGCACACATTCAAAATGAGCAGGAGACATAGTTTAGAAAAACTTTATAAAATATATATAAACATGATACATACAGTTTCATTCAACTCTGGGGAACATCAACAACTCTTAACTTGGAGATCAGAAAAAGAACAACACAGAGAGAAGACTAAAACATGCCCAGACCTAGGCTGGATCACATGCCTTACCCTGCCAATACTGTGTCTTAATCAAAAAGAGTTCTCATTGGCTGGTTTGTTGCTATGGCTATTCCAGTTCATAAAATTTCTTACACAGTGACAGTGTCTCAGACAATATTGTGGATCCTGCTCGAGCAATGGTTATATGCTATGTCCTGGATAGAAGAAAGTGATCTACCGATTATCTTTTCTGCCATCCTCACCACTCTATGCACTACCTTCCTGACCGAAGCAATAATGCTTCCAAACTAGACTGTAATGCAATATGACAGGATGCTCTCGATTGTCCCTCTATAGAAAGTGGTAAGGACGGGGGAAGGAAGCTATACTTTTCTCATGCGATGCAAAAAATGCAAATGCTGCTATGTCTGCTTTAGCAGTGACTCACAGTTGAGTGTCCAAGCTAGCCTACTTGTAAGCTGCACACCCAGAAACATGATGCTGGTAACCACTTCCAGAGGTGAATCATTAATACACATAGGTATGTGGCTGTGCCTGCCTTTTTTGAAATTGATAATGATCTCTTTAGTTTTTCCTACATTTAAAACAAGGCTGTTTTTATTACACTAGTTTACCAAACCCTCTACTGTTGTATCATCTGCATACTTCACAACATGGTTGGTGGCAAACCTTGCACCACAATCAGTTTCACAATGATGTCAGGCAATCAAATTATTTAATTATTTGTAAGGTTGCATAGCTTTTGTACAGGCTAGTCCATCCTAGTCCACTGGAAAAAAGTAAATTTTGGACATTGAATATTCCATTGTCAGCCCGTAAGTACACATATAACTCCAGAGTCAGCCAGTAAGTACACATACATGTTCATAAAATATGCACATGTGCATGCACACACACAAATATATGTACACATAATTTCAAATTATGTTGGAGGCTTCCATCTATAACACCTTTACCCCACATCCCTAGAATGCTTCTGATATATTCTTATACCCCTTACAAAAGTTTGAAATAACGGCAACAAATTATGCATTTATACTATAAATTTGAAAACCCAAGTTTTCACATCCCTTGAAATATCATCTCGCACCCCTGGTTGGGAACCCCTGATCTATAAGCTCATTTTTAGAGCTGAAAGACAGTTTGTCTCCTTGATGCTGTTTGCAGGACAACCATGTTTGGTAATTGAAATGAGATAAAAAGTATTAATTACGTTTAAGCAGAATTTCTAAACATAAGAATTCACAATAAATTGTTTTACCCATTCTATTTTGTGAAACTCAGATAAATGAAGTTAGACAGCATTGAATACATGCAGCCTTTAATAATTTGCTCTTTTTTTCTTGTATATTCAGTGCAGCCAGTGTATCCAAGGATAAAAAACGTTACAATAGCAGCTGCTGAAACATATGCCAATATCAGTTGGGAATATAAGGGTCCAGTTCATGAGAACATTTATGTTGAATATGGTGTGGCAGGCAGTAAGAAGACATCTCATTGAATTCTTTTAAATGTATTATAATGATAGAAAAGGATCCAGTATTGATTTGCTTTTCTAAAATTATTTCTGGTTTTTAGGGCACAGATTTAAAGGGTCAGGTTTTGTGGAAGTAACTTGTGTTTAACTCAATACATAGAACATTGGTTTTTTGTATTATCTTAGAATTTCTGCCAAAAGCACTTACTAAAATTTTAATAGACTTCTTTGACACAGCTTCCCTGTGTCCCTACAAGACACTTTAATGGTAAAGAAACAACAAAACAGACTGAATTAATTCTTTCTTTCTTTTCAGAAATTAGCAGATTATTTGCCCCATGAATGACATACATAGCTTTTGGATTGTGAAAGGAATGTTTGTTCCTTTTAAACTAGTATTTTTTGATTCAAATAAATATACATGGAACATACAGGTGAAACTCGAAAAATTAGAATATCGTGCAAAAGTTCATTTATTTCAGTAATGTAACTTAAAAGGGGAAACTAATATATGAGATAGACTGATTACATGCAAAGCAAGATAGTTCAAGCCATGATTTGTCATAATTGTGATGATTATGGTGTACAGCTCATGAAAACCCCAAATCCAGAATCTCAGAAAATTAGAATATTACATGCAATCAATAAAACAAGAAGTGTAAATAGACGTCTGAAAAGTATCAGCATGCATATGTACTCAGTACTTGATTTGGGCCCCTTTTGCAGCAATTACTGCCTCAATGCGGAGTGGCATGGAAGCTATCAGCCTGTGGCACTGCTGAGGTATTATGGAAAACCAGGATGCTTCAATAGCGGCCTTCAGCTCTTCTGCATTGTTCAGTCTCATGTCTCTCATCTTTCTCTTGGCAATGCCCCATAGATTCTCTATGGGGTTCAGGTCAGGTGAGTTTGCTGGCCAATCAAGCACAGTAATCCCATGGTCATTGAACCAGGTTTTGGTGCTTTTGGCAGTGTGGGCAGGTGCCAAGTCCTGCTGGAAAATGAAGTCAGAATCCCCATAAAGCTTGTCTGCAGAAGGAAGCATGAAGTACTCCAAAATCTCCTGGTAGACGGCTGTGTTGACTCTGGACAGTGGACCAACACCAGCAGATGACATGGCTCCCCAAATCAACACAGACTGTGGAAACTTCACACTGGACTTCAAGCATCTTGCAGTGTGTGCCTGTCCATTCTTCCTCCAGACTCTGGGTCCTTGGTTTCCAAATGAGATGCAAAAGTTGCTCTCATCAGAAAAGAGGACTTTGGACCACTGAGCAACAGACCAGGTCTGTTTTTCCTTAGCCCAGGTAAGATGCTTCTGACATTGTTTTTTTTCAGGAGCGGCTCTGAGAAGAGGAATATGACATTTGAAGCCCATGTCCAGGATCCGTCTGTGTGTGGTGGCTCTTGATGTACTGACTGCAGCCTCAGTCCACTCCTTGTGAAAGTCCCCAACACTTTTGAATGGCCTTTTCCTGTCAATCCTCTCCAGGCTGCGGTCATCCCTGCTGCTTGTGCACCTTTTTCTTTCACACTTTTTCCTTCCACATAACTTTCTATTAATGTGCTTTGATACAGCACTTTGGGAACATCCAACTTCTTTTGCAATTACCTTTTGAGGCTTTCCCTTCTTATGGAGGGTGTCAATGATGGTTTTCTGCACAACTGTCATGTCAGCAGTCTTCCCCAGGATTGTGATTCCTAATGAACCAGACCTAGAGACCATTTAAAGGCTCAGGAACCCTTTGCAGGTGTTATGGCTTAATTAGCTGATTAGAGTGGGACACTTTGAGCCTAAAATATTGCACCTTTTCACAATATTCTAATTTTCTGAGGTTGTGGATTTGGGGTTTTCATGAGCTGTATGCCATAATTATCACAATTATGACAAATCACGTCTTGAACTATCTTGCTTTGCATGAAATGAGTCTATCTCATATATTAGTTTCCCCTTTAAAGTTGCATTACTGAAATAAATGCACTTTTGCACGATATTCTAATTTTTCGAGTTTCACCTGTATGAATAGAATTTTCCTAGTATGGTTTGGTTAGCAACATGCAAAACTGCTCACTGTGGAATACATTCTGTGTACAAGCAGTGTATATTTTAAACTACATTTAACTAAGGCATGCTGAAATGCTTGTGAGTATCTGTAGTTTGGTATTCCTTCACTTGTGATATTCTGAGGAAGTTATATATAATTGCTGCCTCATTATTTATCTCCCAGTTTCCATGTTAGGAAATGGTTTCTAGTGGGTACATCTTTGCATAAAACTTCAGCTTTTTAGCAATTCCAAATAAGATGCAAGCTTATTTTTGTGGTTAATAAAGAAAAGGAAGAACTTAGACAAACTTATAGTTTATAAAAGTTGATTGAGAATCTGTCCTTTTAATTGTGATTCCCTTCTTGGTAAGCATAATTGATGTAAAGTATAACAAAATAAATAGAAAATGTTATCTATTATAATACACAAAATATGCTTTAAAATTATTGTCCCATCCAATTGCTTCTTCATGCAATTTTGAGCAGAATAGCATGAAGAATAAAATATTTAGAACATACAGTAGTTCTCTCAATGCTCTGTCTTAAGAAAAAATATTTTAAAGATCAGTATCTGAACTATCACAAAGTGCCAAGATATCTCACCATGAATGAATGAATACAAATGCTGTGTTCCTAAAAATTTTATAGGCAAAGAAGAATTGAAAAAAGAAAATGTTAATGGTTCTTGGAGCTTCTTTCTCTTAAAAGGATTAACACCAGGAACATCATATAAAGTCCGAGTTGGTGCTGAGGGTCTTTCTGGTTTTAGGAGCTCAGAGACTGTGTTTGAGACAGGTCCAGGTGAGGCACAATATGCAATTCTGCTTTCCATTCAGAATTGTGATATATTAAGTGCTGGCATTTCAAAATAGTATCATATTTTCTTCACATATTTTAATGTCTTTTTTTGCCTCTTTAAAATTTGTAACTCAAAACTACATTAACTTGTTTTTGTTCACACAATGGGTATCCATGCCATTCATTTTGAGAAAAGACATAGTTCTCATGTCTCCTTTTTCAACGATGCTTTCTAATATTTTTTTCTATATAGTATGCTTTTTCTTCATGATGAAATACAGCAATGTTTGAAAATAGTCAAGTTTGAATAAATTAAACACTACTAGCAGTTTTTTCTAATGGTAGGGTATCCAAAACCTCTACAAAATGTAATGTTCATTGAATGTAAATAGTGTATATAGTATTGAATATTTTGTTCAAAGTCTTTATTGTGTCATTGTATGTCAGTTTTTTACATACTGTATGTTGCAACATAATATTTAGAAACTCATATAGAACGTATGAGAAATATTTGAATGGCATTTGTTCAGTGTCACATACTCTCAAAAAGCATTAGGGAGCAATATTTTTCTATCGTATGTCCTGCAGTAATCTGCAGGACTGTATGTGAATAGTCACAAGCCATGGATGGAACCAGTGGCAAAAGGGTGTCAGATTATCCACCCATTCAATTTTATTCTGTTTGATACTTGACTCTTTCCTCTTTCTGTCTGGCTTTTGCTCTGTCTCTAAATTGCAGGTTAGGACAATTGATAGAAAACTGAATTAAGAGCTTCATCATCTGGCAAGTTGCCCACCTCTGCTGAAAAACATGTGATTAACAGAAATGAAATATTTTCATTCACTCACTATTTCATAGCATTATACTGCATGGACACTGGTTTTTATAAATGGAATTATATCTCTAAATTTAATTTTGTAAAATAAATTATCAGGAATGGTCCAACACCCCTAACTTAAATGATGTTTTAGATCAGTAGCTTCATGTGCTTGTAGCGATGTATGTTGGTTGTTTGATATGTGAAGAGAAATGCAAGATGCTGTGTCAGAATCCATTTATATCACGACTTCTGGGTGGCAAGGCGCCACCGAAGACAGCTGTTTTCGGGCTGTCCGCTCCGCGGCTTTGTAGAACCGCCGAAAACAGCACCAATCAGCTGTTTCGGCGGTTCGGAAGCCCCCTCCTCGGGAGAAGAGGAGGGTGTGAGTACCCTGGTAGGGGTAGAGCTCTCCGGGGCCGCCAGAGCTTAAAGTTCTGGCGGCTGAAGGATCGAGCCCCCCCAAAGCCTGGGTTTGCTCCAGGCTGCGCAGCATTTCTGCTCCGTGCTTTTAGGAGCAGAACAAGGCGTTCGCAACCATCCCTGCTTACAGGAAAGGATTTTGGAAAACGAGGAAGCAGGCAGAGCGATGCAGGAGATTAAGGAGAAAGTGGACTTTTGATCTTTGGCTCAATTGACTTTGTAGACTTTGAAAGTGAAAATGCGCAGTAAGTAACAGTGGGGGGAAATGGCGGCTAAATCTTCCAAACTTACTAGAAGTGCGGGGGCTTCCCCCCTGCAGCAGTCTTCGTTGCAAGCTTTAGTGCCCCCTGCACCTTCACCTTCGCCTGCTCTGACAGTTAAAGTTTTGCAAGATGCTTTGGAAAAGCATTCACAGCAAATAGTTGATATTATAGATGAAAAGCTGGATGAGAAGTTAACAGAAAAACTAGTTGAAGTTATGGATGAAAAGCTGGATGAGAAGTTAACAGAAATAAGGGTGGACATCTTGCTTGCATTTCAAGGCATGGCAATATGTATTGAACGCTTGGATGAAAGAGTGGAAGATCTCAGCCAAAATAATATTAAATTAGATGCAAAGATGTCAGAGACTGAGAATGTGGTGGATAAAATTGATAGTGATTTGATATTGGCGCAGTACCATGAGATGGAGTTTGCTGTTAGAATCAGAGGCCTGAAAGAGAATCCTAAAGAAGATCTGAAGAAAATAGTCTCTGAGGCTCTGGAAGAGATGCTGGGACGCCCAGCAGATGGAATTGCGGGAGACATAGATAAAATCTTTCGTGTCAATTCGTGGATTGCAAGACAAAGGAAATTACCTAGAGATGTGGTTGTTTATTTTACAAAGAGAGCAATTAGGAATGAAGTTATTCAAGCTTCTTACAATACTAAGCTTGTAATTGCAGAGCAAGAAGTTCTGGTTTTAAAAGAGATCCCTCCAAAAATTTTAAGGAGAAGAAAGGAGTTTGCTTTTCTAGCACAAGAACTCAAGCGACGCGATATCAAGTTCAGATGGGAGATTCCAGTGGGCATGGTGGTGATGCATGAAGGCACGAGACATCGTCTTATTACAATGATGCAAGCACGTGATTTTTATAGTAATGTTTTAAAAGCAACCCCCATACCACTTTTGGAATCTACAAAGAAGAATGGTGAGGGAAAACCTCAAGGTGCTGAAGAAACAACACAGACAGATGAGAAAGCTACAGGAGTGGATCAAATTTCAGCAGTATCGGAAGAAGCAAGAGACCAGAGGATTACGCGTGCTGCTTTGAGACGAATGAGATGTGAGCAAGAACAGGACCAGCAGAAAGTTATGGAACCTCCAAAGCGTACCTATAGCAAAGCTGTGGGAGGGGCGCGGCCTAAGAATGATAAGGGGATCCTGGAAGACGTGCTCTAAAAGCTTCAGGTCGCTAAAGATGGCGACTAAGCTTCTAACTTGGAATGTCAATGGTTTAAATTCACCACAGAAGAGAAAGAAAATTTTTCAATATTTAAAACAATTTAAGACTGATGCTATTTGCTTACTGACGCGGTAGCTCAGTGGGTTAAGACGCTGAGCTTGTCGATCTGAAGGTCGGCAGTTTGGCGGGTCGAATCCCGAGTGCCGCGTAACAGAGTGAGCACCTGTTACTCATCTGAGCTTCTGCCAACCTAGCAGTTCGAAAGCACGTAAAAATGCAAGTAGAAAAATAGGGACCACTACGGTGGGAAGGTAACAGCATTCCGTGCGCCTTTGGCGTCTAGTCATGCCGGCCACATGACCACAGGGAAATTGGAAAGATTTCAGCGTATCTGAAAGACCATTCGCAACAACGATATATTGTGGAGTGGAAAAAATGGATTGATTACATCCAGAATAAATATGGGACTAAAAAGTTTCATTTAGCATTTGAATAAGTATTGATGGGATATTTATACTGCTTGTAGTCATTTTACAAGAGCTAAAGTGCGATAGATCTAATAGTTTATTGTTATTAGCATATGGTAGTTTATGATTGTTTTTTACTTTTATACCTTGTATTTAGCTCTGGGAAGTCGGGGAGGGGGGAAAGGGAGGGTGGGAGGGTGGGGAGGGGTTGTTTTGTTAAAGATAAAATGTATTGAAAAACTTTTCAATAAAAAAAAGGAATCCATTTATATCCCATTCATAAATGTATGTTTAAAACATTATCTCCCCCATATGGATTCTGCCATCTCCTGAGGAAGGAGGAGCATATGTGGATTCAGCCTGCCTTAGGTTATTTCAAAGACCAAGGAAACCTTTTGAACTGGGGGGATCAAAAGGGAGGTTTAGAGAAGAAGGTATCTGGCTTGTGTTTTCTTTTAATTCTGGAGAGGAAGAAGGCAATAACCGTAAAGATTCGAAATTCCTTTTTTCCCCCCACGAAAGGGATGACACGAAGTAGAAGGATGGGGGCTGACCAAATGGGGTTGAGGGAAGTATTGTTTTCAATTTGTAAAACAATACTAAGTCCTGTCTTGTATTCCCACAACTGAGCATGTCCTAGTAAAGATTCCTTTTGGACTAGAACTGACTCCAAGAGTTTTTGTCTTCCTAAGACGTGGTTTGGGGTGGGTCCTGACAGTAGACAGGACTTGCACTGATAGTCAACCTGGAAGGGAGAAACCTTACCGGGGGACTTTGCAACAAATACAGTGTCATCCTTGAGGCGGCGTTTTGAAGATCCCTTGGCTGATTGTAAAGCCCGGGAGAGAATCAAAACAGTCAGGCAGGGCAGACGGCCGGTGGCTGAATACACCCAAGAATTCCAAGCCATTCCAAGACATCCTCCTTAGCCATTTCAAAGATGGGCTAAACTATGACTTGTATCCACACCATCTCGATGACTGGTATGTCCTGGCAAAGGAGGGGGAGATAGACCTACTGAAGAGACACCATCGGGAGAAACCATGGGGCCGCCCACCAACTGAGGCAACACGTGAGAGGAAGAACCCACCGCCCACAGCTAAAAAATCAACAGGCTGTTTCAAATGCGGGAGAGAGGGTCACCGCACCGCAGACTGCCGCTCAAAAAGCCCCCAGCGTAAAACAGACTCATCACTCCCCAAGAAACTAGGGAAGCCCCAAGGCAACCCAAAAGAATCTTCCATGAAGGGGACAGAGGCTGTAGAGTCCACAATTCCTACCAGGAACTGGGATTGGACTCCAGCCTACACCGCAGGGGCAGTGGACACCTCGCAAGACAGCTCAGAGGGACAACCATTGGTAAGTGGACCCCTTCCATCTATACTTAAGACAGTGACTATATTAGCTTCCTCTATGCCTAATGCCTTCGAAATAAAAGCTCTGATAGACTCTGGCTGCATCCGCTGCCTCATCAGCCCAATGCTGGTGGAGAGACTGAGCATCCCAGTGAGGAGGTTAAAACAACCAATCTCCTTTAGTCAGTTAGATGGATCAATAGCAGGGGGGGGACCAGCTACCCTAGCCACCTTACCAATTCACCTGTCCCTGGGGTCTCATGAGGAAGACATAACGTTTATAGTGGCCCCAGGCATGGAATGCCCAATGATTTTAGGACTGGAATGGCTGAAGAAATGGAACCCCGGGATAAACTGGAGGACAGCAGAACTCAACCTCCCAAAAGGGGAGCAGGAAAACGTAACCCCCCAAAGCACCCCCCCAACCCGAAGGGAGAAGAAAGCAGCAGTGGGGAAAGAGAAGGGGTTACCAGAGATACCGGAGGAATACAGGGACCTTGCTGAGGTTTTCAGTGAGGAGCAGGCAGATGAGCTTCCCCCCCACTGTCCCACAGACTGTGCCATAGAATTCAAACCCAGGGCAAAACTCCCAAAACCCAGGATGTATGCCATGAGCCCAAGGGAAATGGCAGAAATGGAAAGATTCATAAAGAAAAACTTAGAAAGAGGATTCATCGAGCCTGCCAAACCCAAAGTGGCAGCCCCAGTCCTGTTCAGGGAGAAGAAAGATGGTTCTTTCCATTTGTGTGTAGATTATAGAAATCTGAACACAATTAGTGAATGTAATCTGTACCCTCTACCCCTAATGAAGGATATGTTATCCCACCTATCGAAAGGAAGGATTTTTACTAAACTAGATCTGAGGGAAGCATATTACCATATTAGGATTAAGGAAGGAGATGAATGGAAGACTGCATTCAACTGCCCAATGGGGTGCTACCAATTCAAAGTATTGCCATTCGGACTGCAAAGTGCCCCCGCAGTCTTTATGCAATTAATTAATGACGTGCTAAGGGAGCACCTATATAAGGGGGTCCTGGTTTACCCGGACGACATTCTTATCTTCACAGAGACCAAAGAGGAACATATCAGACTAGTCAGAGCAGTCCGGAAAAAGTTGCGAGCTGCCCACTTATATGCTAAATTATCTAAGTGTGAATTCCATCAGGAAAAAATCGACTACCTGGGATATCGCATATCTCCAGAGGGCATCAAAATGGACCCTGAGAAAGTCAGGGCAGTATTAGAGTGGGCACCCCCCTGCACACGAAAGCAATTGCAAAGTTTCCTGGGGTTTGCAAATTTCTTTTTTTTTAATTGAAAAGTTTTAGAATACATTTTAAAAACATAAACTCCCTCCCTCCCCCTCCCTCCCACTTACCCTCCCTTGCCCTCCCCCCCCGACTTCCCAGAGCTGAATACAGGGTATTAACTTTTACAAACGTAAGCTAAAATATGCTAACTAACTAAAAAAAACATATTAAATTCTATCGCACTTTAACTCCCCTTAAACATAACTGAATAACTAAATAATAATGAATAACTAATAATACATCATATAATACTAATACTTATTCATATGCTAAATGAAACTTTTTAGTCCCATATTTGTTCTGAATATACTCAATCCATCTTCTCCATTCCACAATATATCTCTGTTGCGATTGTTCTTTCAGATATGCTGAAATCTTTGCCATTTCCGCCAGGTTTGAAACTTTCAAAGTCCACTCTTCTATAGTAGGCAGTTCCTCCTTTTTCCAATATTGCGCTACTAAAAGTCTTGCTGCCGTAATTAAATTCAACATCAATTTAGTATCTATGACAGTACAATCTATAATAATACCCAACAGAAATAACTGTGGAGAAAAGCTTATCCTTTTCTTAAATATCTTCTGCATGTTCCACCAAATTTTAATCCAAAAAGCTTTAACTTTTTTACAAGTCCACCATATATGATAATATGTTGCATCATCACAACCACACCTCCAACATTTAGGGTGGCAGTTCGGATACATACTTGCTAATTTTTTAGGATCTAAATGCCATCTATAAAACATTTTATAAAAATTATTTCTTAAATTTTGAGCCTGTGTAAATTTTACATTTCTAACCCAAATCTTTTCCCAGGTATCCATTGTTATAACCTCCTGAAGGTTCTGGGCCCATTTTATCATACAATCTTTAACAAGTTCTGTTTCTGAATCTATTTCTATCAATGCATTATATATCCTTCTTATATGTGCTTGACCTTGATCTCTAATTTGTTTTACCAAATTTTCATCAGTTATCGAAATACCAACTTTCTGATCTTCCTTCCATCTAGCTTGTAACTGCCCATACTGGAACCAATTTTGTACTATTTTCCTTCTTTTAAAATATTACATGGCTTTAATTGCCATACATTCCTTTCCATCATAAGAATTTCTTTATATGTAGTCACATCATGTTTAAATCCCACATTTATATTTTCTATTGCATGTTTAGGTATTGCCCAAATTGGTATTTTATAATTTAACATATCGATATTTTTTCCAAACTCACAACAGAGCATATCTTAATATATATGTCTTAAAAACATTATCCACCTTCTTATCATACAATAAATATGCATGCCAACCAAATAACAAATCACAGCCCTCAATATTCAATAATCTCCCTTGTGTCAAATTAAACCAATCACTAACTGATGATAAGGCAGCAGCCTCATAATATAATTTAAAATTGGGCATTTTAAGACCACCTCTTTCACGTACATCTTGCATTATCTTAAGTTTAACTCTCGGTCTCTTTCCTGCCCAAATAAATTTATTAATACCTCTCTGCCATTCCTCCAAATTTAAGTCTTTTTTAAGTATAGGTATCATTTGAAACAAGAATAAAAATTTAGGTAAAACATTCATTTTCACAGCTGCAATTTTTCCCAATAAGGACAATTGTAATTTTTTCCAACTAACTAGTTCTTTTTGTATTTTTAACCATAACAATTCATAATTATTTTTATATAATTTTGCATTTGACGCTGAAAGATATACCTCCAAGTATTTAATCTTCTTAACTATTTCAAATCCCATTAGTTTTCCTAAAACGTTCTTTTATTCTTTAGTCATATTTTTAGACAATATTTTAGTTTTTTGCTTATTTACCTTAAATCCAGAAACTTGTCCATATTGTAAAATTATTTCCATTAAATCTATAACCGATTGAGTTGGTTGGCTTAATGTAATAACCAAGTCATCCGCAAATGCTTTCAATCTATAATCTTGATCTTTAATTTTAATTCCCTTTATTTTCTTTGAATGACGTATCTTGATCAAAAATATTTCCAATGTTAAAACAAACAATAATGGCGACAGCGGACAACCCTGTCTTGTACCCTTTTCAATTTTACAAGCTTCTGTTAAACTACCATTGATTATTATTTGAGCTGTTTGTTTTTGATATATTGCCCTAATAGGTTGTAAAAACTTATCACCAAACTCCATCTTCTCCAAAACTTTAAATAAAAATTGCCAATTCAATTGATCAAATGCTTTTTCAGCATCCAAAAAAATCAGCGCTGCAGGGACTTGATTATTTCTTTCCAAATATTCTAATAAATTTACAATATGTCTCACATTATTTTTCATTTGCCTACCACTTATAAACCCTGTTTGATCAGAGTAAAGTGTGAATTCCATCAGGAAAAAATCGACTACCTGGGATATTGCATATCTCCAGAGGGCATCGAAATGGACCCTGAGAAGGTCAGGGCAGTATTAGAGTGGGCACCCCCCTGCACATGGAAGCAATTGCAAAGCTTCCTGGGGTTTGCAAATTTCTACCACCAATTCATCCCTGCATTTGGCCAAATAGCCATGCCCCTCACTAACTTGTTAAAAACGAAGGGGGGGGGGGGCTGTGAAATCCAGCCAGCCTCTAAAATGGACAATGGAATGTCAAGCAGCATTTGAGAGGCTAAAGAGACTCTTTTCTGCTGAACCTGTACTAAAACACCCTGATCCCAACAAACCTTTTGTAATACAGGCAGATGTGAGTGATGTAGTAGTCGAGGCTGTATTATTACAGGAAAATGATGAGGGGACATTGCAACCTTGCGCATATACATCCAGAAAATTCATGGAAACAGAACAACGGTGGCCAATATGGGAGAATAGATGGTTGTTATTAACATGGTGACAATTTTTGGAAGGGAATAAAATACCTTTCCAGGTCTGGACAGACCACAAAAATTTAGAAGCACTAAAGACGCCCAGGAAACTCACTCCTAAGCAAGTCCATTGGTCCCAACACTTTCACCGATTCAATTTCACTCTCAAACACTTGCTAGGGGGGGGGGGGGGAAGAACTTCCTGGCAGACACATTATCTCATATGCCCCAATATAACAGCATATGAGTAACTGACTTTAAACCACTTGTACCAGAACAACAACTGGCAGCACCAGTTACCACCAGGGCACAAGTAAAAATGAAGCCGGAAGTAAATAGCCAAACCAGAATAGAATTCCGAAAGTCCTTGGAAAGCGACGAATGGTTCCAGAAAAATAGACATGTGTGCATAATTAAAGATGGGTTACCTTGGGTGGGTGAGAAGTTATACATACCTACCACCCAGAGGATTAATTTCATGCAACTGTGCCATGATACAAAATCAGCAGGACATTTTGGATTTGTAAAAACATTACACTTAACTAAAAGGCAATTTTGGTGGCCATCTATGAAAAAAGACATAGAAAGCTATGTGAGGAGTTGTCAAATTTGTGCGATGGCTAAGAGGTTGCAAGGGAAATCGCCAGGACTGTTACAACCGGTGGCGAATCCCTCAGCCCCATGGAAAGAAATAGCCATGGACTTTATCATAGAACTACCAGAAAGCAATGGAAACACCGTTGTCTGGACTGTCACAGATCTGTTCTCTAAGCAAGTTCATTTCATACCTTGCCAAAAAATTCCAACTGCAAAAGCATTAGGAAAACTTTTTGTACAGCATATTTACAGATTGCACGGGGCACCACTACGTATCATATCTGACAAAGGGGTGCAATTTACCTAAGAATTTTGGAAGGAATTCTTATCCCTGTTAGGAACTACCCAAGGATTGACATCTAGTCATCATCCTCAAGGTAACGGGCAATGTGAGAAATATAATGCAGTACTTGAGCAATATTTAAGATGTTATATAAATTTTCAGCAGAAAAATTGGACAGACCTACTGCCTTTCACAGAAGTGGCATATAATAATGCAGTCCACTCCAGCACAGGTTACACTCCTTTTCAAGTAGCTACAGGCCAAAGCTTCAACCCCATACCTGAATAAACCCCAAAAGAACCGGTAATTCCAGAACTAAAGGAATGGATTGTTCAATTACAATACACCTGGCCTATTGTCAGAAAAGAGTTAACAGATGCTAGACTAGCATACAAAACACAGGCAGACAGGAAAAGAGCCGATCCCACACCGTTCAAAGTGGGAGAGATGGTATATCTGTCCACAAAATACCTTAAATCACTCCAACCCTGCAAAAAACTAGGACCAAAATATATTGGACCTTTTCCAATTAAAAGAATCATAAACCCAGTAACAGTTGAATTAGGACTACCTAAAAATCTTAAGACAAATACACCCAATCTTTCACTGCAGCCTAATAAAGAGAGAACAACAATCTCCCCTATAAACAAAAATCCCACCACCACCTCCCATCATGGTGGAAGGGGAACAACATTTTGAGGTGAAAGAAATTTTGGATTCCAGGAAACATCATGGAATGATGGAACAATATTTAGTGGCTTGGAAACACCTCCCCTCCTCAGAAAACGAATGGGTCAGCAAACGCCACATTAAAGCACCAAAGCTGCTTAAGAGATTTCATACAGAATATCTGAACAAACCGAGTTAACATTTATATATATATATTTTTCTTTCTTTCCCTACAGATGGACATATCTTTCTTTTAAGGAGAGCGGGATGTCAGAATCCATTTATGTCACATTCATAAATGTATGTTTAAAACATTATCCCCCCCATATGGATTCTGCCATCTCCCGAGGAAAGGAGGAGGATATGTGGATTCAGCCTGCCTTAGGTTATTTCAAAGACCAAGGAAACCTTTTGAACTGGGGGGATCAAAAGGGAGGTTTAGAGAAGAAGGTATCTGGCTTGTGTTTTCTTTTAATTCTGGAGAGGAAGAAGGCAATAACCATAAAGATTCAAAGTTCCTTTTTTTTTCCCACGAAAGGGATGACACGAAGTAGAAGGATGGGGGCTGACCAAATGGGGTTGAGGGAAGGGGGTTGAACTGGGTACCCTTTATAAAATTTCAATTTGTAAAACAATACTAAGTCCTGTCTTGTATTCCCACAACCAAGCATGTCCTAGTAAAGATTCCTTTTGGACTAGAACTGACTCCAAGAGTTTTTTTCCCCCCCTAAGACGTGGTTTGGGGTGGGTCCTGACATGCTGTTCTGCAATTAATGTTTCTTCTGTTTGCAAAAAAAAAAAAAAAAAAACTGGCATGAGAAAAACCCTTGCATTCAACATCTAAATATTATTTCAAATAATGGGTTAGATCCAAGGCTTATAACTTATAGATAACTTTATAAGCTAAAACATGTCATTGTAGATAAAAATTTCTGAGCCCTCTTTACCTCACAGCATTTTTATTCCTGAAATATGGTTGGGTATTTTTTTCTGCATGACAGTACAACTCCCCAAACTCTTTGTACTCTGTTAACACTGCTACAGATGTCCAACTTACAGGATGGAAAATAGAGAGGAAATTTGAAAGAGTGGCTGGGTGACAAGGATCAATAAGCCAACATTGGAATTATCATGGCAGTATTCCTCTAAATATTTGAATAGGCTTGGCACATTTTTTAAAAATTTATTTTTCTCTAAACCCATCAAAAATCTAAGCCTTGGAAGGATTCAATAGTATCTCAGCTATACAAAAGCCTTAGATTCTGTCCGTTCTGTATGTATCAAATTATATAAAATCCAAGCTCCTTTAAATTACAATAATTTGGATATCACGTTTTCCTTGTTGATTGGAACTGACTGATATCTAGCTAAACCCACTCATTTTTTTTAATCTTCATTTGAATTTTGTAGATGTATTTCATGACAATAAAATAGAAGTTCAAGAATCTTCCCGTCTTCCTCAAACACATTCTTTCTCTGAAATTTGCATAAATTTGCATAAATTTCCACCCAAAGTTTTATTATTGAAAAGTGGAAGTGACAGGAGTGTTTTATGGGCCATTCCCTCTCTAGTCAAACCATATTATTATACCAGAGGAAAATAAACTGTTGCAGAGGAGGTTGACTAGTAGGAAAGAATCAATAGGAATCAGTCCTACCTCTCTTCGGTAGTAGAATCTTTTCACCAACATTCAACTCTGATTCTGAATCTAAACAAACAGCTATTTCCTTAACTCTTAACTGGAAAAAGCCATTCTATGGCTTCTGAAAGTATTTCTGTTTAACATTTACTTTAGCAATGATTTGATTTAAGTACACTAGAATAAATTCATATGACTCGCCTGTATTAGCAGCTTTTGTATTTTTCAGAGAGAATACTCTATGGATTTGAAGCAGTCTATATATGTAATCCTTCATGGATTACTGCCTTGTCGTGGTGAAGGGGCTTGCGTAATTCAATTACCACTCTAATGGCAGAAAGTGAAGAAGAACTAAAGAGCCTCTTGTTGCAGGTGAAGAAGGAAAGTGCAAAACTTGGGTTGAAACTTAACATTAAGAAAACCAAGATCATGGCATCCGGCCCTCTCAATTCCTGGCAAATAGATGGGGAAGAAATGGAAGTAGTGACAGATTTTATTTTCCTGGGCTCCAAGATCACTGCAGATGGGGACTGTAGCCAAGAAATTAAAAGACGCTTGCTCCTCGGGAGGAAAGCCATGGCAAATCTAGACAGCACACTAAAAAGCAGAGACATCACCCTGTCAACAAAAGTGTGTATAGTCAAGGGACTTCCGGGTGGCAAGGCGCCGCCGCCGACAGCTGCTTTTAGCTTGTCAGCTTCGCGGCTTTGTAGAACCGCCGAAAACAGCGCCAATCAGCTGTTTCGGCGGTTCGGAAGCCCCCTCCTTGGGAGAAGAGGAGGGGGTGAGTATCCAAGTAGGGGAAGGGCTCTCTGGGGCCGCCAGGGCTTAAAGTTCTGGCGGCTGAAAGATTGAGCCCCCCCAAAGCTTGGATTTCTCTGGGCTGCGCAGCGTGTCTGCTCCGTTTTTTTTGGAGCAGAACAAGGCGAACGCAACCATCCCTGCCTACAAGAATGGACTTTGGAAGATAATGAAAGCAGGCAGAGCGATGCAAGAGAACAAGGAGTAAGTGAACTTTTGATCTTTGGCTCAATCCACATTGAAGACTTTGAAAGTGAAAGTGCGTAGTTGCAAAAGAGGGGAAAAATGGCGGCTAAATCTTCTAAACCTACTAAAACTGCGGGGGCTTCCCCCCTGCCGCAACCTTCAGCGCAAGTGTTAGTACCTCCTGCACCTCTACCTTCGCCTGTTTTAACAGTTAAAGTTTTGCAAGATGCTTTGGAAAAGCATTCACAGCATTTGGCTGAGATGATAGATGAAAAGATGGATGAGAAGTTGACAGAAAAGTTTACAATAATAAGGAAGGACATCTTGCTTGCATTTCAAGGCATGGCGATATGTATTGAACGCCTTGACGAAAGAGTGAAGGATCTCACTCAAAATAATACTAAATTGGATGCAAAGATACTAGAGACTGAGAATGTGGTGGATAAAATTGATTATGACCTGACATTGGTACAATATCATGAAATGGAGTTTGCTGTGAGAATTAGGGGTCTTAAGGAGAACCTCAAGGAAGATTTGAAGAAATTAGTCTCTGTTGCTCTCGAAGACTTGCTGGGAAGGCCAGCTGAAGGAATTGCAGAAGATATAGACAAAATTTTCCGTGTTAACTCCTGGATTGCGAGACAAAAGAAATTACCTAGAGATGTGGTTGTTTATTTTACAAAGAGAGCAACCAGGAATGAAGTTATTCAAGTCTCTTACAATACTAAGCTTGTGATTGCAGATCAAGAAGTTTTGGTTTTAAAAGAGATCCCTCCAAAAATTCTAAGGAAACGAAAGGAATTTGCATTTCTGGCACAGGAGCTTAAGCGACGTGATATCAGGTTTAGATGGGAGATCCCAGTGGGTATGGTGGTAATGTTTGAAGATACAAGATACCGTCTTGCTACAGTGCTGCAGGCACGTGATTTTTATAGCAATGTTTTAAAAGCAATCCCCATACCACTTCTGGAACCAACAAAGGAGGGAAAGTCTTATGATGCCGAAGGAACACAGATAGATGAGAATGCAGTAGGAGTGACTCAAATTTCAACAGTATCAGAAGAAGTAAAAGACCAGAGGATTACGCGTGCTGCTTCGAGACGAGTCAGACGTGAGCAAGAGCAGGACCAGCAGAATGTTGTGGAACCTCCAAAGTGTACCTATAGCCAAGCTGTGGGAGGAGCGCGGCCTAAAAATGTAAAAGGGATTCTGGAAGACGCGCTTCAAAAGCTTCAGGTTGCCAGAAATGGTGACTAAGTTCTTAACTTGGAATGTCAATGGATTAAAATCACCACAAAAGAGAAAGAAAATTTTTCAATATTTAAAGCAATTTAAGACTGATGTTATTTGCTTACAAGAAACACATATTAGAGCTATGGACCAAAAGTATTTATCAAATTCAAGATTAGGTACACAATTTATTGCTTCTGCAGTTAACAAGAAAAATGGAGTGGTTATTTATGTTAAGAATACAATTACAGCAGAGTTAATTGAAGCAGACCAACAAGGAAGATATGTTATTGTGGACTTGTTACTAGAAGGTAAAAAAACTCTTTTGGTTGGATTATATGCGCCCAATCAACAGCAAGCTGATTTTTATAGCTTATTACACAGCAGGATTACCCAATTGGATTACAAATCTTTTATTTTTATGGGAGACTGGAATGGTGTTTTGAATGTACAAATGGATAAGAGTGGATCTTACAGAAGTACCCCAAGTCATGCTAAATTGCCTAAATCTTTTTTTGAGATGATGGATGATATGGATTTACGTGATGTTTGGAGGGAAAGGAATTCACAAGAAAGGGACTATACTTTTTTTTCTGATAGACATCAATCTTTTTCCAGGATTGATTTTATATTATTGTCTAATGATCTTTTTTTTAGAACTAAGAGGATAAAGATTTGTTCAAAGACTATGTCTGATCACAGCCCAGTTTGGTTAGAGATTGGAAAAGACAGTAGAGAACGACGTTCCTGGCGTTTAAATGAGAATTTGTTCAGAAATCAGAAAAATGTGGAAGAGTGTAAAAAACAGATGAAGGTTTTTTTTGAAACAAATATGCATAAGGGTACCTCTATGGAAATGGTATGGGATGCTAGTAAGGCGTATATGAGAGGTGTGTTGATATATCTTAATAATAAATATAGACGTAATTTGGAATTTAGGAGGAAAGAATTAGAGACAGAGATTAAGGAAAAAGAAAAGGCTTTAATTTTGAACCCATCGGATGTGAAGACTAAAGAGACTATTAAGTTATTAAGAGGACAATTTGATAAGTTAATGGCCGATCAGGTTGCAACTAATCTACGGTTTGCAAGGCATAATACTTTTTGCAATGCCAATAAACCAGGCAGATGGTTAGCTTATATGCTAAGAAAGAAGCAAAGGGTTTCTAATATAGACAAAATAGAACATAAGGGAAAGATTGTGTATCAACAGAATCTTATCAAGGAAACCTTTGTTGATTTTTTTTCTAAATTATATGCTAGTGACAAGATTAATGAAATGGACATTGATTTATATTTAAAAGACTTTAGCATCCCGGTTCTTACGCAAGAGCAAAAAGAAGAAATAAATCAGTTGATAACTGAGGAAGAAATATATTTGGCAATCAAACAGTTAAAAGTAGGTAAAGCGCCAGGCACCGACGGTTTGCCTGCTGCGTATTATAAAAATCTACAGTTTGAGATGATAAAGCCATTAAAGGAACTGTTTCAGACAATTCAAAAAGGGGGAGGAGTGCCTCCGTCTTGGAAAACTGCTTTTATTTCTTTTTTTTTTTTTTTATTGAAAAGTTTTTCAGTACATTTTAATTATTACATCCCATCCCCCAACCCTTCCCAACCCTATCCCACCCTCTCACCTCTCAATTGGATAGTTGGAAAAAATTACAATTGTCATTATTGGGAAGAATTGCAGCAGTAAAAATGAATGTTCTGCCAAAATTTTTATTTTTGTTTCAAATGATACCCATTCTCAAAAAGGATTCAAATTTGGAGGAATGGCAGAAGGGTATTAATAAATTTGTATGGGCAGGGAAAAGGCCACGGGTCAAATTTAAAATTATGCAGGATACGCGTGAAAGAGGTGTTCTAAGAATGCCCAATTTTAAATTATATTACGAAGCTGCTGCATTATCAGCTATAAGTGACTGGATTAATTTGGCACAGGGGAGACTATTAAATCTTGAAGGGCATGATTTGTTATTTGGTTGGCATGCATACTTATTGTATGACAAAAAGGTAGACAATGTGTTTAAAATGCATATTTTGAGGTATGCTTTGTTGCGAGTTTGGAAAAAGCACAGACAAAACTTAAATTATAAGATACCGTTATGGGCAATACCCAAACACGCAATAGAGAACATAAATGTTGGATTTAAACATGACGTGATTACATATAAGGAAATTTTGAGTTTGGAGAGGAATGTGTGGAGTTTGAAGTCATATAATCTTTTACGAGAAAAAAAGATTGTACAAACTTGGTTTCAATATGGACAATTACAAGCCAGGTGGAAAGAGGATCAGAAGATTGGTTTTTTAATGGATGATGAAAATTTGGTAAAACAAATTAGAAATCAGGGACCAGCGCATATCAAACGGATATATCTTGCATTGATAGAGATTGACTCAGAAACAGAAATTGTTAAGGACTGTATGATAAAATGGGCACAGAATATTCAGGAAGTTATCACAATGGACACTTGGGAAAAGATCTGGGTGAGAAATGTGAAATTTACGCAAGCTCAAAATTTAAGAGAGAACTTTTATAAAATGTTTTATAGGTGGCATTTAGATCCTAGAAAGTTAGCAAGTATGTATCCGAATTATCAGCCTAAATGTTGGAGATGTGGTGATCAAGATGCAACGTACTTTCATATATGGTGGACTTGTAAAAAGATCAAAGCATTTTGGATTAAAATTTGGTGGAATATGCAGAAGATATTCAAGAAAAGCATAAAGTTTTGTCCGCAGTTGTTTTTATTGGGCATTATTACCGATACTACTGTGCTGGACATTAATCTGATGTTGAACTTAATTACGGCAGCGAGACTTTTAATAGGGCAATACTGGAAGAAGGAAGAACTGCCGACTATAGAGGAATGGACTTTAAAAGTTTCCAACCTGGCGGAAATGGCGAAGATTTCAGCATATTTGAAAGACCATTCACAACAACGACATATTGTGGAGTGGAAGAAATGGATTGATTACATCCAGAATAAATACGGGACTAAAAAGTTTCATCTAGCATTTGAATAAGTATATTGCTTGTAGTCAACTTATAAGAGCTAAAGTGCGAGAGATTTAATAGTTTATTGTTGTTAGTATATGGGAGTTTATGATTGGTTACTTTATTTTTATACCTTGTATCTAGCTCTGGGAAGTCCGGGGGGGGGAGGGGGGAAGGGGAGGGTGAGAGGGTGGGATAGGGTTGGGAAGGGTTGGGGGATGGGATGTAATAATTAAAATGTACTGAAAAACCTTTCAATAAAAAAAAAAAAGTGTGTATAGTCAAGGCTATGGTCTTCCCAGTTGCAATGTATGGCAGTGAAAGTTGGACCATAAAAAAGGCTGAGTGCCAAAGAATTGAGGCCTTTGAACTGTGGTGCTGGAGAAAACTCCTGCGAGTCCCTTGGACTGCAAGGCGATGAAACCGGTCAGTCCTAGAGGAGATCAATCCTGACTGCTCTTTAGAAGGCCAGATCCTGAAGCTAAAACTCAAATACTTTGGCCACCTAATGAGAAAGAAGGACTCACTGGAGAAGAGCCTAATGCTGGGAAAGATTGAGGGCAATAGAAGAAGGGGACGACAAAGAATGAGGTGGCTGGATGGAGTCACTAAAGCAGTAGGCGTGAGCATAGATGGACTCCAGAAGATGGTAGACGACAGGAAGGCCTGGAGGAATGTTGTCCATAGGGTCGCGATGGGTCGGACACGACTTCGCAGCTAACAACAACAACATATATGTAGTGCAATTACACATAGTTATGCAATTTAAATAGTAGTGGCTTATAGAACTCTATACGTCTTTACCAGAATATACAGAAATAAAATACTGGAAGCTGTGTAAGTTGTTATCGTAGCTTATATATTAGTACAGTATATGTTAAGCATGTATTGTTTTCCATAGTTGGCATGGCATTACATACTGCATTTGAATGTAAAATGTATACGTCTTCCTTTAATTCCTGACATTGTATTTTTAACTGCATGTTTGGAAAAGCTCAAATAGCTCTAACCTATTAAACATTCCTTGTTCATATTATGCTATTTAAAGTTAGCGTTTTAAAAGACAAACCATTTTTTCTCAAAAAACCATTTTGTTCTCTTTGTATTCAATAAAAATATTATATGTCTTTTCCAAATGCATAAATATGAACAATTCATAAATATTATAACTATATTAGAAATTCTATTGTACTCTTTTACATGAAAGTAAATTTAGTGCAACTGGTTCTATTAAATGAATTAAATTGCCCCTAAACCATCGATTTCTGAGCAGAAGGGAAACTGACTACATACATTTCCTTATTTAGTACACGAAGAAAGCTCCTTTAAAATGTTTGAGAAAATTTCCAGGGTAATTATTTGTACATTCAACTATGGGTCAAAGGACAATTCTCAAACCACTGCTACAAATGTTTTTATTAGAAAAATAGGGCAAGTATAAGGGGAGAGGATACTTATTTTTACACATTTAGTATTTTCAATACAAATATCTAAAATTCAACAATACTACCAAATTATCAAATGTTTTTAAAAGACCAAAATATATTGTTTATAATTGTGATGTAAATTAATTCATAAGAATGCAGAACTGGTACGAATAAATGCCTCTTTTTCATTCTTAGCAAAGGCAAGTCGGCAAGTTGACATTGCTACTCAAGGATGGTTCATTGGTCTTATGTGTGCAGTTGCTCTTCTCATCTTGATTTTGCTCATTATTTGTTTCATTAAGAGAAATAAAGGTGGAAAATACCCAGGTAAGTTTTGGATCTTCTGATTTAATTTTTAAAAAAGAAAGTGTTCATTTTTATTTAAATTTAATATTTCTACTACTGCTGCTAAGATTCAAAATAAAGGAATAAGTATGCTTGACTTTACTACTGGTAGTCTTCAAGTTACAACCATTCATTTAGCAACTATTCAATGTTAGTGGGGGGGACTTAGGACAGTTTCTTGGAGTTCTGGCCATCACAGTTAAGTGTGTGAGATTCTGAGCAAAGCAATGGAGAAGCCAGTAGGTAGTCCGAAATCATAGTCACATGGACCCACATAGTCCACATTTAACAACAGTCTTGAACTGTTGTAATTTCATTACTAAGCAATGCAGTGAGGTAACATAATGCTTTACAACCATATTGCTTAGCATCAGAGTTTTGGTGCTAATTGCTGTCATAACTAGAAAACTACCTGTATATAGTTAATTAGTTTTGGCTTAGATTACTATTCAATTTTTTTTTCAAATGTGGTTTCAGTCACAACTATTCTGTTGTTCATCTGACCAGCTGTAACATTTTAGCACACTAGTGAGAGAAGGGTCAACACACAATGGGATAAAAAAGAAAATCTGAAGCACTCACTCTGAACAATCCAAATATAT
>JAKJMR010018254.1:536170-551221 GCA_024449315.1 Daboia siamensis | reverse complement strand
ATATATATATATGTGTTAAGTGTTTGTTAAGTATTTAGAATACCTTGCTAGGCCCCAAACATGGGACAAATCTTATTTTCTGTTTCAGCCTAACCCAAGGCCATCAACAGGCAGTAGTCACAGTACTGACAGCTCATATTTGTGTTTTGTTTTTTTTTGGATTGCTAACAAAGAATTAAAGGGAGACAAATATGATCATTTCAAACTTATTTGTTCTCATCAGTCAGCCATACCCTTCTGAGATTTGAACCTGGGCTGATTGCACATTAGGGAATTGTTCTAACCTTTAGGCCACTGGCTCTTTCTCGCTTTGTTAGCTGAGAAGCAAGGGAGATATGTGTTAAGTGTTTGTTAACATATATGTATATATATGTTGTTCTAATGTAAATTTACATTCTATGAATGGCATCTTTAAAGGTCCAATTTTGTATATTTTAGTGAAAGAAAAAGAAGATGCACATGGTGATCCAGAAATACAACCTATGAAAGAAGATGATGGAACTCTTGGTGAATACAGGTATTACTATTTTTCTTATTAATCATACTATCTTGGATTTGAAGATAATACTCTTAAGACTTTCTATTCAAATCATTTAACTTAAGAGTTTATCATCCACCATCTTCAGATGCCATATGAACATTTTAGATGCTGACTGTTTTACTAAATGACTTTTCAATCCAGATACAAAATATATAAATCAATATGTTAAATTATCAGACATTTAATAATTTATTTAATTTTAGCAAATAATTCAGCTTGCATAGTTGTGGTATTATGACAAAGCATAGATAATAGGAATACACTTGAGTATTACTATTAATATACAAATTTATTCAAATGAATAGAAGTAATAGAGTTTTGCATTTGCTAACTTTTAGCTGGTCACTTTTATTTTTTACCATATCTTTATATCATTCTTGCTGCAATTATTCATGTGTTTATGCAGAAATATATTATGTTCATCCTGGCCTTAGCCCTCCATAAAAGACCAGAAAATGACTGAGCATATACATTATAATCATAAAATCCAGATCCAAATTATTATATTAAAAATCCAGTACTTAAACAAATTTGGATTCAGCATTTTACTTCATTATATTTGGTAAATGTGCTTTCAATGTGACTTCGGACAGAAATTGATACATGGATCTCTTCTATTTATGAAGAAAAAAATATAAATGTTATCTAAATGTCCTGAACTAAATTTATAGTTTGTAGTAAAAAAATACTTGATATTTGCCTTGGAATAAGCATGTATTTTGTTTGAAAGTAATAAAAGTTAACATTATATCATGGATGCAACTTAACATATATGAAAGTCATCAGTCTAGATGAAATGTGTTGTCTGTCTTCAAATCTATTCTATCAAAAACAAAAAATATATAAATACATGCCTTCCCCATAAATTCATTGACGGAAGCTTCTTATAGTATTAATAATATATAATTTAATTTGCAGAACATTTGATCTTTTCAAAATAGCAAGTTTAGTTAAATCAGAATTATTTTGTTGTTGTTAGCTGCGAAGTCGTGTCCGACCCATCGCGACCCTATGGACAATGTTCCTCCAGGTCTTCCTGTCCTCTACCATCTTCTGGAGTCCATTTAAGCTCACACCTACTGCTTCAGTGACTCCATCCAGCCACCTCATTCTCTGTCATCCCCTTCTTCTCTTGCCCTCAATCTTTCCCAGCATTAGGCTCTTCTCCAGTGAGTCCTTCCTTCTCATTAGGTGGCCAAAGTATTTGAGTTTTAGCTTTAGGATCTGGCCTTCTAGAGAGCAGTCAGGGTTGATCTCCTCTAGGACTGACCGGTTTGATCGCCTTGCAGTCCAAGGGACTTGCAGGAGTCTTCTCCAGCACCACAGTTCAAAGGCCTCAATTCTTTGTCGCTCAGCCTTTTTTATGGTCCAACTTTCACTGCCATACATTGCAACTGGGAAGACCATAGCCTTGACTATACGCACTTTTGTTGACAGGGTGATATCTCGGCTTTTTAGTGTGCTGTCTAGATTTGCCATAGCTTTCCTCCCGAGGAGCAAGCGTCTTTTAATTTCTTGGCTACAGTCCCCATCTGCAGTGATCTTGGAGCCCAGGAAAATAAAATCTGTCACTACCTCCATTTCTTCCCCATCAATTTGCCAGGAATTGAGGGGGCTGGATGCCATGATCTTGGTTTTCTTAATGTTAAGTTTCAACCCAAGTTTTGCACTCTCCTTTTTCACTCGCAACAAGAGTCTCTTTAGTTCCTCTTCACTTTCTGCCATTAGAGTGGTATCATCTGCGTATCTTAGGTTGTTGATATTTCTTCCGGCAATCTTAATTCCACCTTTTGATTCATCTAGCCCTGCCTTTCTCATGATGTGCTCTGCATATAAGTTAAATAGGCAGGGCGACAGTATACAGCCTTTCTGGACTCCTTTCCCAATTTTGAACCAATCAGTGGTTCCATGTCCAGTTCTCACTGTTGCTTCTTGGCCCACATATAGATTTCTCAAGAGACAAATAAGATGGTCTGGTATGCCCATCTCTTTAAGGACTTGCCACAGTTTGTTATGATCCACACAATCACAGTCAATGAAGCAGAAGTAGATGTTTCTCTGGAACTCTCTAGCTTTCTCCATGATCCAGCGTATGTTGGCAATTTGATTTCTAGTTCCTCTGCCTCTTCGAAATCCTGCCTGTACTTCTGGTAGTTCTCAATCCACATACTGTACTGCTAGAGTCTAGCTTGTAGGATTTTAAGCATAACTTTACTAGCATGGGAAATGAGTGTAATGGTGCGATAGTTTGAACATTCTTTGGCACTGCCTTTAATTGGAATTGGAATGTAAACTGATCTTTTCCAATCCTGTGGCCACTGTTGAGTTTTCCAAATTTGCTGGCAAATTGAGTGTAGCACTTTTACTGCATTGTCTTTTAAGATTTTGAATAGCTCAGCTGCAATACTGTCACCTCCACTAGCTTTGTTGTTGCTCAGCTTTTCTAAGGCCCACTTCACTTCACATTCTAGGATGTCTGGCTCGAGGTCAGTGACCACCTCATTGTGATTATCAGGGACGTTAAGCTCATTCTTGTATAGTTCTTCTGTGTAATTTTGCCACCACTTCTTAATCTCTTCTACCTCTGTTAGGTCCCTGCCGTTTTGGTCCTTTATCATGCCCATTTTTGCATTAAACGTTCCCTTCATCTCTCCAATTTTCTTGAAGAGATCTCTGGTCCTCCCTATTCTATTCTATTTCTTTGCATTGTTCATTTAAGAAGGCATTCTTATCTCTTCTAGCTATTCTCTGGAATTCTGCATTCAATTGGGCGTATCTTTCTTTTTCTCTCTTGCCTTTCGCTTCCCTCCTCTCCTCAGCTATTTGCAAAGCTTCCTCAGACAGCCATTTTGCTTTCTTGCATTTCTTTTTCTTTCGGATGGTTGTACAATGTCGCGAACCTCTGTCCATAGTTCTTCAGGCACTATGTCTATCAGATCTAATTCCTTTAATCTATTTGTCACCTCTACTGTATATTCAACAGGGATATGATTTAATTTATACCTGAGTGGCCTAGTGCTTTTCCCTACTTTCTTCAGTTTAAGCCTAAACTTTGCAATGAGAAGCTCATGGTCTGAGCCACAGTCAGCTCCTGGTCTTGTTTTTACTGACTGTATAGAGCTTCTCCATCTTTGGCTGCAGAGCATATAGTCAATCTGATTTCTGTGTTGACCGTCTGGTGATGTCCATGTGTAGAGCCGTCTCTTGGGTTGTTGGAAAAGAGTGTTTGCTATGACCATCGTATTCTCTTGACAAAATTCTATCAGCCTGTGCCCTGCTTCATTTTGTACCCCAAGGCCAAACTTGCCTGTTATTCCAGTTATCTTTTGGCTTCCTACTTTAGCATTCCAATCCCCCATGATGATAAGAACATCATTTTTTGGTGTTAGTTCTATAAGGTGCTGTAGGGCTTCATAGAACCGGTCAATTTCATCCTCTTCAGCATTGGTGGTTGGGGCATAGACTTGGACTACTGTGATATTGAATGGTTTGCCTTAGATTCGAACTGAGATCATTCTGTCATTTTGTGGATTGTATCCCAGTATTGCTTTTCCTACTCTTTTATTGACTATGAAGGCTACTCCATTTCTTCTGAGGGATTCTTGCCCGCAGTAGTATACCTGATGGTCATCTGAATTAAATTCACCCATTCCTGTCCATTTTAGTTTGCTGATTTCTAAGATGTCGATGTTCAGTCTTGTCATCTCTTGTTTGACCACGTCCAGCTTTCCTTGATTCATGGATCTTACATTCCAGGTTCCTATGGAGAAAAAAATCTTTACACCATCGGACTTTCCTTTCACCACCAGACATATCCACAGCTGAGCGTCCTTTCGGCTTTGGCCCAGGCGCTTCATTCTTTCTGGCGCTACTAGTACTAGCCCTCTGCTCTTCCCCAGTAGCATATTGGACGCCTTCTGACCTGAGGGGCTCATCTTCCAGCGTCATATCGTATTGCCTTTTGGTACTGTCCATAGGATTTTCATGGCAAAGATACTGGAGTGGGTTGCCATTTTCTTCTCCAGTGGATCACGTTTTGTCAGAACTCTCTGCTATGACCTTTCCGTCTTGGGTGGCCCTGCACGGCATAGCTCATCGCTTCATTGAATTACTCAAGTCCCTTCACCACGACAAGGCAGTAATCCATGAAGGGATCAGAATTATTAAATAGTTATATTATGTTGGTATTGCATTTCCTGCAATGCAATTGAAATGTTTATCTTTTATTTATAATTCAGTGTATTTTTTCAGCTTTAAATTAATAATTATTTGATAGTATATATTGTATATTGATTAGTTGTAAACACTAAGCATCTGGCTGACCCTGGCTGATTCTTTAAGGCAATGTCAGTCCTCTTAGTATTTGGATGACCTATCACTAGGAAATCCCAGAACTGTAGATCAAATTGGAATATTAAATTTGACTGGAAAAAAAAACATTTTATTTTCTTACAATTTTTCCCAAGAGTTCCACTATTTTGAACTTTTTCCCATTACTTAAGAATCATTTCCCATGCAATAAAAAAATGCAGACCTTGTTTTTGCCAAAGTAATGTCTAAATGGTCTAATGGGGAAGACAGACATCCTTAGACTACTAAAATTGTAATTCCATCTCTTTTTTAAATGGTCAGAGGAGAAATAGGTTGATTGATAGTCTGAGATTAGTAACATAAACTTCATCACAATCATAGACCAGCTTTAATACATAAAAATATATCAATTTCCCCATAATACATGAAAACCACAATAACGGGAAAGAAAGAAGAAAAAAACCTTAGGGTTATGGATAGATTGCATTTGTGTTGGACAACATTTGTTGTTTTTCATAGCAGCTATATGGAATTATAGTACAGTAACTGTGCTGGTGTAACGTCTGAGCTAGTAGCTGCCTCATACAAGCTGGACATGACTGTCAGTAACTAGAGAAAACCAGCAAAGGTAATTGGGCCCCAGCATATTCTATGGAGTGCAGGGCGGTAGGGGAAATTAAGGGTTTATGGATGGTATGGGGCTTGAAGCAGCATTTGTCAGTGGAAGCAGGTCTTACAGTTGTGGCCAAAATTGTGGAAACCTTTTGGGAAAAGTGTATTTTTGAGGTTGTAAAACGTAATAAAATTACAATAGTGGCCAAAACTGTGGAAACTTTTTGGGAAAAGTGTGCAGTAGAAATGCCACCTTTGGTTAAGTTTCCACCAATTTTTCTTCTAATTGGCCTTGTTCGCTTAATAACACTATTTTACATCACTTTCTGGGCAACCAGTCAACTCTTTGCATCATTACTTTAATTTTATTATGTTTTACAAGCTCACTAAATGAAAGAACACAAAAAACCCCAACCAACTTGATAGCGATCACATAACACACTGACAAATGTCCTCCTCTCAGCTTCAATACATGACATCAATAACTGAATCCTACTGTGATTTAATTGGCTCATTGCCAAAACAAGATGACACCTGATGGGCTCTATAACACTCATGCTCATTGGCTACAATCAGATTAAGGAAAGCTACTTGATATCAACCTAAGCAAGTTGTGCTTCCTTTTTCTGGTTATTTGGCTATATAAGTTTTCATAGAATACAGTACAGATAATTGAACAAACTTTGTTGAATTACATTCTTGATTAAATTATCTTTCCATTGATATATAATTTTATGATACTACTCCCCCCAAAAATTGGTGTTATTAGCCATCAAACCTCAAAAACACACTTTTCCCAAAAGGTTTCCACAATTTTGGCCACTACTGTAAAATAATGATGCAAAGAGTTGACTGGTTGTCGAGAAAGCGATGCAAAATAGTATTATTAAGTGAACATTTTTTTTAAGTTATAAAAAAAATAGAAGAAAAATTGATGGAAACTTAACCAAAGGTGGCATTTCTACTGCACACTTTTCCTAAAAGGTTTCCACAATTTTGGCCACTACTGTAAGTAGAGCCTTGGGTCGGTGGCAGTTGGCTGACTGGGATTGCTGAACACCCTGAGACAGTCCAGTCTAGTTCTGCTGCCACTGCAAGGCAGCCAAAAGTGTAGTTGGGGCGGGGTTGGGGAGCTGCAATGCCCCTGAGGTTGTAAATGCAGGCAGGCTGCCAAGAACCCAATTTTTGATTGCATGACCACGGAGGTACTGCAACAGCTATAACTTTGTTCACAGGTCATAAGGCCATTTTTTCAGATTAGTGTAATTTAAAATGGTTACTGAATGAATGGAAGGTAAAGAAGGACTACCTATAGTCAGCTGGCTCAGCAGTAAAAGTAAGCTTCCAAGACCTATGTTGCCTTACATCTCGCTGCTGTGCCATGTCAAAATACTCTGTTTCAGTATTTGTTTTGCTTGATCATATCCCTTTCCCCATATTGGATCACTAGAGAAGCCATACATTGTTTTTCTCTGATACATACCTTCCAATTGTAAATTGTAACCTTAAGATATAACACATGGTGATACTTTCAAGTATTATTTTTCAAGTTCAATAACTAAATAGCATTTACTAGTTTTTTTGGGGGGAGGGGTTGTAGAATTTGATGACATGATGTATTTTGATCCATTGTAGCCCAAGATTTCACGCTAGATATTTACCCAGCTTGATTTGTTTAACACTGGTTTGCTGAATAAATCATCATTGGCTAGGTTCACAATAACAAAAAGGAAAATAATATGGCTTAGCGCAATATGTGAATACTGCAACCAGTGGCTCACAGTATCAAGGAAGGAATTCTCATCTTCAATTTTAACATGAGATTTCAAGGTTGTTTTACTTTTTAAAAAAATTCTATTAGTAAACATTTCCTTTTTAATATGGTGAAATTATAAAATAAATGCATATATGCTGCTATTTGTAACAGTAGCATGGAGTAGCATAAGTTGGAAAATAATTGGGTTCAAACAGTGGAGAAAGTTTCTTTGAAAGATAGGGTAGTTCCACCTGTTTGAAGGAAGTTATGATCCATCCACTCCTCAAGAAGTCATTCTTGTTCAATAGTACTGGACAATTTTAATCCAGTTTCCAATCTTTCCTTTTGGGGGACAGTTGTTGAGAAGTGATACTCCACGGCTTCTTGGGTAACCAGGAAAAAGCAAATGATCCAGACTCTTTTTAGGCTGGGTTATAATAATCTAGAGAATCAAGAGGATGGAGGTAGGTGACAAGCAGAAAAGCATAGCTTGAGTGTACAACAAGCAGAAAATCTGCAGAAGAGGTTCAGACATTTCCCTAATTCATGTGAATATGAAATGGGTAGATTCAGCCCCTCACAATAAAAGATTAGCTTTAGCTTTCTTGTGCAGTTGATTCCTTGTCTGATCTACTTAATAAGTTTGACACATACCAAATGGTTGCATTTGTGGATGATCTTGGAGGACTTAAAATAAGCTGGATCTTCCTACCAGCTCCAATCAGTGTTGCTAGCAGACTCAAGCCTCCTCTTATATAGTATAGAGTGCCTCAGAGCTTGATTCTATCCCCAATCCTATTCAATGTCTATATGAAACCGCTGGGCAAATTATCCATTAGCTACTAAAAATATTTTAGTTTTAGTTTACTTATGTTTTCCATAACCTCCTTTTCACTATAAAGGTAATCCTTGATTTAGGATTGTAATGATTTATGACCAGAAATCTGGTTCCAGTTGCAATTTTAAGTTGAGGACTATCTATAAAATATCTCATCTATTACTTTCAAGTTTGAAAAATGAAGAAAACATAAGAATAATTTAACTAGGGGACATAATATATCATATTTCCTATATGAGATAATTGTTTAACAATAATGTTAGTTTAATCAAAACAAAGCAAAGCAAAGAGCAAATACTTGATTGAATTTCACATTATAATTTTCTCATCTTACAAGAAAAAACAATATATGTGCTCAAAATTTTTTGATGTCTTCTTAATCGTGTGGCAGGGAAAGAAGGATTTAAAATACTGTACACTATGTTTTAAAGGATTTATTTAGTATTGGTCTTAGTTTCAAAACTTTCAGAATGCATTAACTATAGAAAAAATAAGGATATGTAACAGGCATTTTAATTTTGTAGATTATTTATGTTTAAGAAAAGCCTCCAAAATGAATAAATCAAGAATAAATGTAGCAAAATGTAACAAAAACTCCAATGTTATGAAGTGTTACTGTAAATGATAAAAAAATATTTTATTCTGGAAACGTAGACTGAGATGCGTTATAGCCCCAATCCAGATAGCATAAACTCCACGAAACAGTTTTGAACAAATACTTATTGTCCAGGAATTCTAAGCAGAGACTTATGTTTGCAGTAGACACATCTGGTCATATTCATATCTGTCCATTCTCACAGGTAAAAAGGAATAATTCCCCATCTCAGCTAAGCATGGTTATGGATGCCAATTGATATGTGCATGATGCTTGATTAAAACAAAGGCTTTTTCAACCTTGGCATGTAGCCAGGATATCCTGTAATAAACTTTGAAGTCCTCCCACTGACTAGATAAGATATAGGACTGACCAACAAATAGGCTATATTTCCCAGAGGCCATCTCTTAAAGCAGGGGTGTCAAACTCAATTTCATTGAGGGCCGCGTCAGCATTGCGGTTGCCCTCAGGGGGCCGGGTGGGTGTGGCCAGGGTAGGCGTGGCCTACTGGGTGGGCGTGGCTAGAGTGTGTATGGCCTACTGGGTGGGCGTGGCCAGATCTACATCCTTCGCATCAAGGGTGCCTATGGGGGCCTGGGCAGGAGTGGGACAGATCTGGGGGTCTCTGGCAGAAGGAGGGTCTCTGGGCCAGGGCCAATGCAGGGGGGGCCGTTCCCTCACTGTTTCCAGGATGGCTTCGCGGGCCGCATGAAACCACTTCGCGGGCCGGATCCGGCCCCCGGGCCTTGTGTTTGACATGTCTGTCTTAAAGAAACAATGTTTAACTCTTTAAATGCTAAATGCTCTAACATACAGTTCTTTTAAGGATACAGCTTTTAACCCTTCAAAGTGGCACTTTGAATGCACTAATTTAATCTTTCCTTTGGAATAGTTTGTAGAAAAAATTATTTAATCACTCAAGCAAAATGGATGCACTTCTCTCATAAGGCATTTTAATAGTGTTTTTTATTTGGTTATGTGTTTTAGCTTTTGGTTTTTGCCTGTGCCATTTAAAACTCCATAGTATTTCAGAATTTTTTCACAAAACAATTATAAAATAAATTAGTAAATTTAAATATTAAATTAACTAGGTATAGGTAATTGAGTAAGTTCCGTTTTGCTCAGTAGACTCATTCCAAGTATTTTAAAGTATGTATTAACGGTATTTAGTCTTGTTCTTAGTCAGAATACTGTTCAAATTTACTGGGACTTGCTTTCCAGTTGTTGTTGTTGTTGTTGTTGTTAGTTGCGAAGTCATGTCCAACCCATCGTGACCCTATGGACAACGTTCCTCCAGGCCTTCCTGTCCTCTACCATCTTCTTCCAGCATCATATCTTTTTTCCTTTTGGTACTGTCCATGCAGTTTTCATGGCAAAGACACTGGAGTGGGTTGCCATTTCCTTCTCCAGTGGATCACGTTTTGTCAGAACTCTCTGCTATGACCTGTCCGTCTTGGGTGGCCCTGCATGGTATACCTCATAGCTTCATTGAATTATGCAAGCCCCTTCGCCACGACAAGGCAGTAATCCATGAAGGAGTGGTTTCCAGTTAACATGGACTTAATCTTAACTTGATCTTCTAGAAGCTGAAGCACTACCAGTGATTTTTTCATTATTGGGGATCAGGAGATACAGGTAGTCCTCGATTTACAACCACAATTGAGTCCAAAATTTCTGTTGTTAAGTGAAACATTTGTTACGTGAGTTTTGCTCCATTTTACAATCTTTCTTGCCACCGTTCTTAAGTGAATCACTGCAGTTAATAACTTAGTAACCCTGTTAAATGAATCTGGCTTCCCCATTGACTACTTGTCAGAAGGTCAGAAAAGACGATCACATGACCTTGGGAGACAGCAACGATCATAAATATGAACCAGTTGCCAAGCATCTGAATTTTGATCACATGATGATGGGGATGCTGCAAAGGTCATAACTGAAAAATGGTCATAAGTCATTTTTTTCAGTGCCATTGTAACTTTGAAATGTCACTAAACAAACTGTTGTAAGTTGAGGACTATCTGTACACAACACAATATAAAAAGAAGGGTTCCTTGTGCATGGGATCCTCTTTTTATATTAACCTGATGCTATGCTACAGGAAAAAATGGTGATAATACAGATTTCTGATGATGAGATCAAAATGTTGTTGCACCAAGTATTAAAAGATAAAAAGTCCAGCTAAAATTTATATTAATTTCTTTTATTGCGTTAATGATAATTGCAAAGATGTCAGGGTATTTCACTGCCCTATTTATACTAATTATGAAGACAATGTAACTCTTGAAAATGTGGTAAAACATTCACTTACAACAATTCCACAGAAAGGAATGCAGGAATGTTTTTCTGTGTAGCACTAATCTTTTATAGAAGAGAATATATAGGTAATCGCCCAGATACAAGCATTTATTTAGCGAGATTTCACAAAAATGAGGTTATTCAGAAAGAGTACTTACATTAGAAATTCAAAATTGTGATCAAAAACAGGCCTCTGTAGCTATGTGAGTTGGATTCAGTCTCGGCTGCTGCCGTGGCCATTTTAACTCTGTGACTTGTCTGGACATGTTCAGGCCTACGAGAAGCCGGAAGTGGGGCATTTTTTGTTTTGTTTTGTTTTTTGTGCCTGGTCACATGGCCAAACAAGATCCAGTGATTTTTGCAGCTGGCACCAACTGTTTGTTTTTGTTTTTCTGGAGCTGCGTGGAAGATCTGCTGCTTGAAGACTATACTATTGTACAGTAGAGTTAGAATTATTTCTCTAAGTATTTTAAAATATTCTTTTTTGTTATTCTATAGTACTCTATGGTACTAGCACAGACCTGTTTGGAACGTGGCTCAAGATCCCAAAACAAACATACTCAATTGAAATTCCAGCAACAAAGTTTTACTTAAAAAGAAGCATTTGCAAAGGCTTGGTGAACTGAAACACACACAGGAGTTCAGCCACACCTTAAAGAGCTGTTTGACACATTTTTATATCCCACCCCCAAAGCAGATTCCCTATCGCACTCAACGCCCCTTCCCTAACCATCCAATAAATATCCAGACCGCCTAAAACCACTGTCCCTCCCATGTTCCAGAAAGCCCCTTTGTGCACATCCTATCTATCACCAGCTTCTTCTATCAACCTTTAGATTTATTAGATTCATTAGAAATTTCTGATTAATAATCTACTCCTTTCAATCCACCCTCTCTTTTCTTTATCCTTTCAGAAATTTATAGACAATTCAACAATACACTTTGCATATATGGGTTGCAGTTTATAGTTGCAAGTTGGCAAGCAAGCCTAAGCCATAGTTACCCCAGTTATAAAGGGGTTTACATCCAGGGATTTTTTTCTTATAGAACGCTCAGAACGGCATTCCGGCACCTTTTTTTTTTTTTTGAAAAAAAAAAAAAAGCTCCCTCTATTGGCTTTAGGAGTAGGCAATCTTGGCTGTTTTTTATGACTCATGGACTTCATCTCCCAGAAATCCTGAGCCAGCCACGCTGAGGGGAAAGAGAGAGGTTTCCAAGCTGAGCCATGGTGGCTCAGGAATTCTGGGAGTTGAAGTCCTTGAGTCATAAAAGAGCCAAGGTTGCCTACCCTGCACTAGAGGAGGACATTAAAATTATTTACAAGGTTACTTCTTTAGGAACTAAACTTTTAGAATCTAAAACAGCTAATTCAAAAAAGTCAACAGGAAAGAACCTCATATTTTTCATGTGCTTCTGTCTTTTGGAAGGTAAAATTAGATAACAAAATAATTTATTTCCTATGTTAACATCTCTGCAATGAAATCAATAAAGGTAACAGGAAAGAAATGAGAAACATTTTTCTCAATGTAATATGTCTAATTTATCTGATGCTAGAAAAAAATAGTTGTCAACACCGTCCGTGCTGGAAAGAAGACGACGACAACGTGGCACGGTTGACAGCAGGGATTTCTTTACTCCAGAAACGCCAAGCAGATACAAAGTCAGCGTTGGGAGCTAATCATCCCAACACGCCATTTAAACTCTGCGGGTAATTGCCACCCCTGGGCAGACCAGCATCCAGCTGACCTGCTTAAAACTCCGCCCCCTTCCCATCTCCTCATGCGGTGTCCAACCCCCTGGCCCCGAGATCCACACGGATTGCAGATAGGTATGTGCCCAAAAACCCCCTGCCATGCTTCCCTGGGCCCCAATTGTGCTTCCCTCCACCGTCCTATGCCTCAGTGCTGTACCCTCCCTGTCAGCCGAGCATGGTTTTGGCCCGCTTGGCGCCATCGCCGAGGAGCAGGCAGCGGAGAAGCCCCAAAACAGGATGCGGCTGTCTTCCTGTTTGCTTGCGGGTCCTTCCAGCAGCTTCATTGGCACGGACGCTCCACCAGGTCCCAGTTCAGCTGCTCCTCGGGAATACGGCTGTGAGCCCTGTGCGACTGCCCGTGGTGGCTGGCAGCCGTTCTGCCGCCGGTTGTGTTGATCCTGGGTGTCATCCGCCATGGGGCTTGTGCGGGTGGTGCGCGTGGTGCTCCCCCAGCTCCCCTCATGTTGTCGAGCCCACGGGGCTTGACAATAGTATCTTTTGTACACTTGAAAACTATTTTGAATCTATAACCATCTCTTACAACTAAACTACTTTAAATTAAACAATTATTAAGAATGAAATATTCTTAATTTGGACTTTACTTTTACTGTTTGGACTGTTGTGTGTTTTGAAAAATAGATTATTTAGAATCTAGTTATGTTGCACTTCAGTCTTTAAATAATTAACCTAGTATATACATAACAATATATGATGTTTTCCATGGTGAGCTTAACATCAATAACAACATTTATTAAAAAGGCTAAAATAATTTCTGGTGGTATTATCTGTACATTAAAATTTTGTTTAGTCAGGATTCTGGTTCGCGCGCGCAGCATTTCCAGATGTGCAGGGACAGTCTGTCTCCTGCTGTCCTTTTCTTTCTTGTTCGGAGGACCCTGAAAAGGGTCAAAAATCGCCCTGGAGGGGCGACTACCGAGAGGAGGACTTCCCTATGATCGCGGAAGGGCGGCAGCCCTCTGCTGGAATCCAGGATCATCTCCTTTGGCCTGAAGAAGAAGAGACCGGCCATAAAGATGGCCAATTACTAAGCCGCTCCCGACCGAAAGCCAAAAATACTACCTAGCACTACGAAGCAATCTGGAGGACCTGGGTGAGCTTTTACCTTTCCTTTTCCCTTAAACATCTTAGAAAATGGCGAATATCTACTTTGGGAACAAAGCTTAAAGCCTCAAAGTTACTAAAGAAATCCAATTAATGCAGCAAAGAATTTAAGCAATTTCAGCTGTTTTTACTAAAAAGCTTCTATTTGTTGCTGGGGACTCACTATCCTATTCTCTCTTTAAGCTGTGAATTAAAGAAAAAATGTGGACTAATTCTACAAAAGTTCTATACTAATTTGGAAAAAGAAAAAAACCCAAAATCTTTTACATTACATGTTAAATGTTATTGATGACATCTTGTGGCGAAACCTGGTACAGCAAGTAAATTTCCTTCTATTGTATTCTTGGCCATTCAAAACAACAATATTGAGTCATGGTATCTTTATTCTTATCCTAGGTGTATTTTCCAGATGAATCCATCTCATTGCTAGCATTTAAAACAGCAATACTTTATTATAATACTTTTACTTTTATCTCAAGTATATAGTTTATCCTGCCAACCTTGCCCTAGGGGACTTTCCAGGAGACACCTTATCCCCTTTTCCTTTTTAGCAAATACATATTCATACAAGGATTGGCAAATAAAATAATTAAAACTACCTAATTGTGGCCACTGAGTTCCCTCATCTATTTGTTTCTGTCCTCAAATAAAATAACAATATTGAATCATCAGGTCTTTATATAAATCTTTCACCATTCTACTATAAGGAGGAGGATTCCATCCAGCCAGGAACTTTCCCAGGGGACTGTGAGGAGGGATGAAACATTATCTCCTTTTCCATGACCTAGGGAGTCCCCTCTTTGATCCTTCTGTGGCTTCTTGGAAGGTCTATTACCCTTCAGTGGTTACTGTCTTGTTCTCTCCAACCTAGTGAGACCACTTTTCGCTTCACCAAGCCACTTCCTCCTTTTCCAGCCAATCTCCTCATGAAGGTATGGAAACTCGTATCAGAAGTCCACTCTCACTTTGCCTTGGCAGCCCTTATGGCCCTTGGGGCATCTCAGTCACACTCTCACAGGACTCAGATTCACACCAGCTTACCACATAGCCCCTCAGGTAACTGTGAAAACGCCCTGATTTTCTTACCTGGGTCTGTGCAGTTTCCTGGCAATTGGTACTTGACCCACCTCCTTGCCTTGCCAGTCCTTCAGACCCTCGGGACATTCACACCTTGTAGGGCGTGTATGTCTTGCCAGTCTCTTAGGACCCTTGGTGCATCCCAAAAAAA
>JAKJMR010018254.1:525512-536160 GCA_024449315.1 Daboia siamensis | reverse complement strand
TTTTTTTCTGCAAGGGGGGAGGAGGAAGGAGGAGGCAGAAAAGCAGCAGGCGAGCTTGCAGCCCAGCCCAGAGAAGGGGAAGGAAGAGCCGGTTGGAGAATGCATCTTTCTCTCTCCACCCCCAGAGGCGCAACAAAGCAGAGAGGCAAAGAACGTGAAAGGTGCTCGGAAGTTCAGAAGCCACTGAAGAAAGAGAAAGAAAGAAAACAGGAAGGAAAGGAAGGAAAATATAACCTTCAGCAAAGCAGCATCCATGCAAAAGAAACACATTCGTACTTATGTGAGCAGACACATGCCCCCACAAGCAGCTCCCCCCCTCAGCCTCCCCTAAGCCAAAAACCTTGCCCTGCCTTAATTGCAGGTGAAACCTGCTGAAAGCCCAACCAGCCTGTGCAGAAGTGCTGCCTGTTCACCTTTCCAGGGCACTCCAGTCCAGCTTCTTTCCTTCCTTTTAGCTGGACAACCTGTAAAATCGGCTTTTTCTATTTTTTTGGGGGGGGGAGAATCTGCAAGCATGCCAACTGGGGCAGCAGGTTGGGCCTGAGAAGAGCAGGAGTGAGGAGAGCAGCCAGGCCAGGAGGACGCACGATCTGCCCACCAGCTGATCCAGGCTGAACTCCTTGCGAGCAAGTGTGCCAGCCAGAGGCCGCTGAGGCCGCTTTGGAAAGCAAAAGTAACCATCGGGAAAAGCGGAGCTCAGTTTCTCGGCTTGCCTCCATCCCTCGGAGCCAGGAGGTGCCCCTTTGGAGGAGGAGGAGGAGGAGGCGCCATCAATCTGGTTGCTGCATCTCTTGCCTCATGGGTGGGGGGCCAGGGGTGGAGGCTCCTGAGCCCTGCAGCTCTTCCGAGGAGAGGAGGACAAGTATGGGGTTGCTTGTGCCTGCTGAAGAGCGCTGTGGCTCCGCTTGCCTGGCAGGGCGGGGGCAATCTGCCTGGCCTCCCCACATGCCTGGCAAGCAGAGGAAATCTGCTTGGCCTCCTCTCCGGCCCCGAGTAGCACTTCTGCCTCGCATGTGCATTTGTTCAGGCTCCGCTTGCCTGGCAAATGGGAGAAATCTGCCCGGCCTCCCCTCCGGCCCCGAGCAGCACCTCTGCCTCACACGCACATTTCTTCAGCCTCCGCTTGCCTGGCAAGGTGGAGGAAACCTGCCCAGCTTCCCCTCCAGCCCTGAGTAGCACCTCTGCCTTGCATGCACATTTGTTCAGGCTCCGCTTGCCTGGCAAGTGGGAGAAATCTGCCCTGCCTCCCCTCCAGCCCTGAGCAGCACCTCTGCCTTGCATGTGCATTTCTTCAGCCTCCACTTGCCTGGCAAGGCGGAGGAAATCTGCCCAGCCTCCCCTCTGGCCTCGAGCAGCACCTCTACCTCGCGCACACATTTGCTCAGCTTCCGCTTGCCTGGCAAGCTGGGGAAATCTGCCCGGCCTCCCCTCAGGCCCCAAGCAGCACCTCTACCTCATGCGCGCATTTGCTCAGCTTCCGCTTGCCTGGCAAGCAGGGGAAATCTGCCCAGCCTCCCCTGTGGCCCCGAGCAGCACCTCTGCCTCGCATGCACATTTGTTCAGCCTCCGATTGCCTGGCAAGTGGGAGAAATCTGCCCAGCCTCCCCTTCGCCCCTGAGCAGCACCTCTGCCTCGCGTGCACATTTGTTCAGCCTCCGATTGCCTGGCAAGTGGGAGAAATCTGCCCAGCCTCCCCTCCACCCCTGAGCAGCACCTCTGCCTCACGCGTGCGTTCAGTCAGCCTCCGCGTCCCCCCTACAGCCCATCTGACCAACCCACACACCTTTTTTCCAGCAGTCCTCCATCTCTTCTTCTGCTGCCACCACATGCAGTCCAAAGAAGAGGTTTGTGGGCAGTCCCACAAACCAAAGAAATTCAATCAATCAATTCACAAGATTTTTTTTTTGAGAAATTTGAATTGATTGGTTGAACTTTTTTTTCCAGACTGCACATGTGGAGGACTGGGAGCCACAGGAGACGGCTGAAAGAGCCGCATGCGGCTCCAGAGCCGTGGGTTGCCAACCCATGCCTTAGCTATTAATCAATCCTCTACATTTCTCTTCTCCAAAAGAACTGAAGACCCCATAAGCATATTTGGAGTCAGTGTATATGTTCCCTTTTTCCCTTATTAACAACCTCAGAGTTTTCAGTAAGGCATAAAATCCACCGTTTAGTGCTAAGGAAATTCTTCCAGCTTCCACTCACATTTTTTCTTCCTATCTACATTATGTTTTTCTTTGTCTTTTACTTTTTGTGTTCCCAACTACTTTGCTATGAGCAAGTGGATACCTCCTTTCAGTTTTCTGATTAAAAATTACCCACACTTAACACCAACACTTCAAAAATGCCACTGGCTGCCTCTTTTCCTAACACTTTTGCATACAAATCGTTAGTCAAAACAACATAGCCATTCACAATCCTAAAAAACTTCTCAACTCCTTCCCTGTTCCAAACAAGGACAGAACCACAATTCCCCCAATTCTCCCAGATATCACCTTCCATCAATGTGTCCTGCACACAAGACACAAAAACATAATAATAATAAAAAAAAAACAACTCCACAAAAAGATCAGAATAATTTCTTTTGGGTGATGATATATATATAGGTCTAACTAAAACTCAAAGATTTCCAAAAAAAAATTATCCAACAATTACTGTATCCTCTTTCCAAATAATAATAATAATATTGCAAGCTGAAACTGCAAGAGTGGGCATTAAATTTCACATCCACCCCACTTTCTCAGACCAGAATTCTAAGCAGAAAAAAAAATTAAAATGACCAGCCCCTCCCCTTCTGTCTCTCTCTCACATCTTTAAAGTAACACTGGGGGTGGGGGGGAGAGAGAAAGAGACAGGTGGGAAAAAAAGTAAAAGAAATTTTACAAAATCTCACCACACAAAAAAATATAGTTTGCTCTCATTCACATGCATTTTCCATAAATTCTCTCACACATCCTCCATAAAACTCTTCTCATGCAAACACTTACTATTGCTTTTCTATTTACTTTCTACAACAATAAAATCTACAATTTACTGTTCCTTTCACAGCCTGGGACAGGGTGGGGTGGGTAGTGTTTGAGGGCTAACACACACATTTACCTATCAGCAAATTAACTCATTCACTTCCATTCTGACTGCTTGCATAAACAATTTCACATACAAAAATTTCATTTCATACTTTCTCCAGACAAATAAAGCCTTTTTGTTTGGTGTTATCAGAGAAGATTTTGACCCTCTTTCAAGTCTTAGAAATAACACAGAACAACACAGACAGACATATATACACAGATACTAGTAAAACATTTATTTAGACAAATGGCTTGTCCTGCAAGAAGTGAGAAAAATCATGAGGTGATTCCAACCAAATATGGTTTCTATAGGGCCCTTTAACCATCTCCTATTTTTCTCACCATTCCAAGTCCAAGCTTAATGTTCCAAATGTCCATATACATATAACAAAACAAAACACACATATCAATTTGGAGTTTGAGGCCAAAACAGGCCTCCCCTTTTAATTAAAAGGGGAAACATTTATGGTTACTTCCAATTTATCCCACCAACTTCAAAAGACAGTGGGGAAAGACTAAAAGGAATATTGAACCTGGGGTCTTTTGCAGGTGTAAAGGGGGAGGGGAAAAGTAGCCGCCTCCTCTCCTCACCTCTGACAAAGGTAACTGAATAGTCTAAAGAGCCAGATTAAAAGAAAAAGTCAGAAGAAAAACTTGCTTTCAGTTCTTTGAATTTTCTTTTCTTTAGGTTTACAACAACAACTACAACAATTGCCCATCTTTTCTGAGAGTTTCCCTGATTATGGTTCCCTGAGGTTCTCAATTTAATGGCCACTCAAAATTTCCAACAGAAGTTCGCTTCCCTTCAGGTTGGCCTTCCCTCTCACAGGAGTTAAGGAAACAGAACCTTTCAGGTCTGCACTTACTCTAGACTCACCAGTGTTCCCAGAACACAGTCCAACACACATACAGCCGTTATTGTAGAAACTTCCCACAATCGGTCTCCTGACCACCCAGGTACAATTGCATGTTTCCCTCCTTTGGGGCAAAAGTTTCTTACCTGGGCCAGTGCACTGGGTTACCTGGTCCTGGTTCTCAGCTGTTGACTCTCTTCCTTTTTTTTATTCTTTGATTTTGTAGACCAGAGTTGTTAATTTAGTCTGGGTTGGAGCCTGCAATGGGAAGCTAGATCTTAAATAACTCCAGGCAGTTGAAATCAACAGGCATGCTCCTGGACTTTACTGAAAACAGCTCCCCCCTAGAGGCTCTTTCAAGCCCCACGTTTGTTCGCAAAGATTGTGAGATTTAAAAACACAAAATTTGATACTCACAACTCAAAGACAAGTCTGGTTACAAAAACAAACATTTATTGAAAAGAAAATTGAAAATAATAAAGAAAGAAAGCGTTTGCAAACGCGGCCTCTTAGACCCTTCCCAAATTGGATTGGATTCAAACAGCGCCCTGAGCAAGTTTCAAACCAGGCATTTTATACTTTTTTTCACAATACATACCACCCTAAGAAACTTAAGTCAGTCTTTGAAGTCATTTTACATCTCTAAAAGATCTTCTTTTGAAGCTTTTTCAAAAAGACTTATTCTAACAACTTTTTTACATCCGTCACTATCTTGTTCACTTGTGATTTTCACCTTGGGATGTTCCTATCTTCTTTGAATCTTTTTAACATTTCAAAAAGACTTTGTTGATTATCATTTGTGAATCATTCTGCCTGGGCAGGAAACAGATAGCCTCACATCTTGGTGTTACATTTGATACAATTTATAAAAGAATAACCTTTATTTATTTTTCTTTACAGGGATGGTTTGGCATACATAAAAGGGGGGGAAACTGTATCAACCTGAAGCCCTTCATCTCAGTGCTCTCAAAAACAGCTATGATGTAAAACAGGCTAGACATTTCGGATATTTAAAAACTCTACACCTCATCCGCCGGCAATTTTGGTGGGCTAAAACAAGATGTAGAAAACTATGTCAGGAGTTGTACCATATGTGCCACCATGAAAAGAATTCCAGGAAAAACCCCTGGGCTACTGCAGCTGGTGGCAGACCCTTCTCAACCATGGGAAGAAATAGCCATGGACTTTATTGTACACCCACCCAAAAGTAGAGGAAATACTGTCATCTGGACTGTGATAGATCTGTTTTTGAAGCAGGCTCATTTGATCGCCTGCAAAGGACTGCCATCTGCACGACTGACTAAACTGTTCCTGAAACATATCTACCGACTACACGGTGCCCCTAAGTGAATAATTTCAGATAGAGGAGTGCAGTTCACAGCAAAAGTTTGAAGGAATTTCCTTAAATTAATTGGATCATCTCAAGGCTTATCATCTGCTTTTCATCCAGCTACCAATGGGGCCACAGAATCCACTAACAAAATGGTGGAGCAATACCTCAGATGCTATGTTTCCTACCAACAAACAAACTGGACTGACCTCCTCCCTTTCACTGAGGTGGCTTACAATAATTCTGTTCACAGCAGCACCGGTTACATGCCTTTCAGAATAGCCACAGTTAAAAGAGTTCAGCCCAGTGCCTGACTACCCTCAAGTTTGGAGAAACATGAAAATGGCATTAAAAAAGACTTCCAAGACTTATAAAAAACAGGCTGATAAAAAAGAGGGCTCCCCAAAGAACATTCCAAGTTGGGGAAAAGGTTTACCTGTCAACTAAATACTTACACCTCAAGGTACCCAGCAAGAAATTAGGACCAAAATTTTTGGAGCCTTTCCCCATTGTAAAGATCATCAACCCCATCACAATAGAATTAAAACTCCCTAGGCTTTTAGGGAAAGTTCACCCTGTCTTCCATTGCAGCCTATTGAAATCTTTTCGGGGCTCCACCTTAAGACCTTCCCCTAAGAAGGCACTCGGGCCCCTCGTAGTAGTGGGTCAGAGACACTATGAAGTGAAAAGCATTCTTGACTCTAGAATTTTTAAAGGGAAATTGCAGTACCTAGTACAATGGAAGGGAAGCTGTCTGAAGTTACTTGGGTGAAATCTAGCGATGTGAAGGTTGACCGACTCATCAAAAAGTTTCATGAAAGAAACCCCAACAAATCAAGAGATAATCCCTGAAATAAGCTTTTGTTTACATTACAGGATCTATCCTTCTTGTAAGGGGGGCTGGATGTCAACGCTGCAAACATTGGGTATTTTTGCTCTGATAATATAAGAGGCAGCCTTTTTCTTTAAACTGCTTGTTCTGAATATAAAGAAGTTGCAGGGAGGAGTATGCTAACCCAATGTATAAATTAGATAAGACAACGGAAGTGAAGCTTGCGTTTTGGGCTAATTGGAGAATGTGATTTTTTTTAATTAAAAAGTTTTATAAAAGTTACAATGTTATCCCATCCCCAACCCCCCCAAACCCCCCTCCCCCTCCCCCACTTCCCAAAGCTGGTTACAGGGTTACAAATATATAGTAATCATAATCTAACTAACATTAATCAACTATATAAATAACCAAATACATAATACACTTTAACCCACCTATAACATAATTACAACACTCTAAAAATATAAAAAATATAAAAAGGAGGGGAAAAAACTGAATTATAACAATCTAAAATTTACTCATAAGCTAAATGGAACTTTTTTGTCCCATATTTTTTCTGAATATAATCTATCCATCTTCTCCAAACCAAAATGTATCTTTCTTGTGAGTGATCCTTCAAGTAAGCAGAAATCTTGGCCATTTCTGCCACTCCTCTATAGTAGGCAGACAGTCCTTCTTCCAATATTGCCCTACCAATAACCTCGCAGCTGTTATCAAATTCAACATCAAGTTAATTTCTTTAGTATCACAATCTGTAATAACACCCAATAAAAATAATTGTGGAGTAAACTTTATCTTTCTCCTAAAAATCTTTTCAATGTTCCACCAAATTTTAATCCAAAAAGCTTTTATATTTCTACAAGTCCACCAAATATGAAAATAAGTAGCCTCCAAACTACCACATCTCCAACATTTGGGCTGTAAATTGGAATACATGCAAGACAGCTTTTTAGGATCCAAATGCCATCTATAAAACATTTTATAAAAATTTTCTCTTAAATTTTGGGCTTGAGTAAATTTTACATTTCTAACCCAAATTACCTCCCACACATCCAATGGAATCGGTTTTTGAATATTTTGAGCCCACTTTACTATACAATCTTTTACCAATTCTGTTTCTGAGTCCAATTCTATTAAAGCATTATAAATTCTCTTTATATGCGCTCGAGTTTGATCTTTGATCTGTTTTACCAAATTTTCATCCATCAGTGTCAAACCAACCTTCTGATCTAACTTCCATCTAGCTTGCAATTGAGTATACTGAAAACAAGACTGTACGATATTTTCTTGCTTTAACTCGGCTACCGACCTTAGTTGCCAATCATTCCCTACCAATCTAAGTAGTTGCTTATAAGAAATCATATCCAAATTCACACCCATAGATACCCCCTCTATTGCGTGTCCAAATTGGAGAATGTGATTAATGACATGTAATTAAGGGAGGGAATTGTGCATGATAATGATGCATTTAGGGGAGGAGAATTCAGATTCTGGCATCCATCCATGAGTGCCAATGCTTCGTTCTCATTATTATAGACTTTTAGAAAAACAATGCCTGAATGTTGTTTGAACTGTCTCATTAATCGGAACCATGACACTGTGAGGTTTGAGCATGATGGACTTTAGTCATGCAATTAACGGAGCCCCTATGCCTAGAAATAGGTGAGCACTGGGACTTTATTCGCTTCCTGTTGGCTAAAACAATGACTGAGACTGTGATCCTACGACTAGCCTGGCTAGACAAATGGAAACCATTTATCTGGTGGGAAAAAGGAATGAAAACTGTGAGATTACCCATAGGGCCCCATCCCCCATTGATTCAACAGACAGGGGATTTTAGCCCACCCAATGAGTGAGTGTACATGGCTGCCTTACGGCCACCAGGTGAGCCACTTATCCCCAGTGGTGGAGGCATTTAGTAAAAAAGAATGCAATACCTTGCCTCCTCACAAGCCCAATGATTGTTCCATTGAACTGTTCCCAGGGGCCAAACTTCCCTGACCAAGAATGTACGCTATGTCCCCCCTTAAAATGGAGGAGATGCAGCAATATGTGGATACAAACCTAGTGAGGGGATTCATCGAATGGGCCAAGTCTACCTTGGGAGCCCCTGTGTTTTTCAAAAAAAAAAAAGATGGGTCTCTTCATCTCTGCACGGACTATAAGGGTCTTAATGCTGTGAGTGTGGAAAATAAATACCCTCTCCCCCTCCTGAAAGACTTATTAACTCACCTGGCAAAGGGGAGTGTCTTCACTAAATTGGACCTGAGAGAAGCATATTACCGGGTGAGAATAAAGGAGGGGGGTGAGTGGAAAACAGCCTTCAACTGCCCCTTGGGAAATTACCAGTTCAAAGTCATGCAATTTTGACTGCAGGGGGCCCCAGCTGTATTTATGCAGTTGATTAATGATGTCCTACATGATAATTTATACAAGGGGGTTCTGGTGTATCTTGATGATATCCTGATATACAGTATGAATATGACTGACCACATAAGACTGGTGACAGAAGTGTTAAAGAAACTATTGAATGCCAAACTTTATGTCAAATTGTCGAAATGTGAATTTCACCAAACCCAATTAGATTATCTTGGCTTTAGAATTTCCAATGAGGGCATTGAAATGGACCTAGCCAAAGTGAAAGCTATAATTGAATGGCAGCCCCAAAGACTTGCAAACATCTCCAGAGGTTCCTAAAGTTTGCCAACTTCTACCGTCAATTTATTCCCTCTTTTGCCAAGATTGCTCTGTCCCTTACAGAACTACTCAAAACAGGTAAGGAAGGGAAAAACCACGACCTGGCCAACCAGTGGCATGGACTATGAGTTGTCAGACAGCTTTTGAGAATTTAAAAAGACTATTTCCTGCTGAACTGATTCTAAAGCACCCCTGCCCAGGGGAGCCCTTCGTAAGTCAAGCTGACGCCAGCAACTTGGCAGTTGGAGCTGTATTACTGCAAAAGAATAAACGTGGGGTCCTGCAACCTTGTGCCTACACCTCTAAGAAATTCACTGAAACCAAGAGAATATGGACAGTCTGGGAGAAGGAGGCCTTCACAATTAGGTGGGGGCTATTAAACTTGTGACACTATTTAGAAGGGACCAAGGTGCCTTTTGAAGTATGGACAGATAACAAAAATGTAAAGGCACTAAAAACTCCCTGCAAATTGTCCCCAAAGCAAGTGCAATGGACACAGTATTTTAACCATTTTAATTTTACTCTAAAGTACATACCAGGAAGAAAAAACATCTTAGCTTATGCACTATCGAGATTGCACCAATACAAAAGTGAACGCAAAGAAGTTAACAAGACAATTATATACAGTGCACAAACTGCTGCCCAACTCATGCCTCACAGAACCCCTAATCCTGATGACCCTGGGGTAAAGAAAATAAAACAAGAACTCCTCACCAATCAATGGTTCAAAGACAATCAGACATCCCTAACAGGCAGAGATGGTCTGGCTTACAAGGGGGGAAAATTGTACTTGCCTTAAGCTCTCCATCTTAACGCTCTCAAAAACAGCCATGATGTCAAACAGGCTGGACACTTTGGATATCTAAAATCTCTACATCTCATTCTCCAGCGATTTTGGTGGCCGGCACTAAAACTAGACATACAAAACTATGTCAGGAGCTGTACTGTATGTGCCACCATAAAAAGAATCCCAGGGAAAACCCCTGAGTTACTGCAAACAGTGGCAGACCCTTCTCAACCATGGGAAGAAATAGCTATGGACTTCATAGTAGACCTACCTGAGGAAATACTGTCATCTGGACTGTGATAGGCCTGTTTTCAAAGCAGGCTCCTTTTATTGCCTGCAAAGGACTCCCATTGGCCCAATGCCTGACTAAGTTGTTCCTAAAACATCTACTGGCTACATGGCACCTCTACATAAATAATTTCAGACAGAGGGATGCAGTTCACAGCAAAGCTTTGGAGGAATTTTCTTAAATTAATTGGATCATCTCAAGGCCTATCAACTGCTTTTCACCCAGCTACTAATGGGGCTGCAGAATTTGCCAACAAAATGGTGGAACAATATCTTAGATGCTACGTTTCTTACCAACAAACAAACTGGACTGACCTCCTCCCTTTCACAGAGGAGGCTTACAATAATTCAGTACACAGCAGCACCGGCTACACTCCTTTCTGGGTAGCCACAGGGAAAGAATTCAACCGGAATACCCTCAGATACCCTCCGCTTCCCAGACACTTGATCAATGAGTGTGGGGTTGGAAAGAAGTTTGGAAAAACACAAAGATGGCCTTAAAAAAGACTTTTGAGACCTACAAAAAGCAGGCTGATAAAAAGAGAGTTCCCCAAAGGACATTCCAAGTTGGGGGAAAGGTTTATTTGTCAACCAAAATACTTACGCCTTAAACTACCCAACAAGAAATTAGGACTGAAATTCTTGGGGCCTTTCCCCATTGTGAGAATCATCAACCTGGTCAGAGTAGAATTGAAACTCCCCAGACTTTTGGGAAAAATTCACCCGGTTTTCCATTGTAGCTTACTGTTAGATGTTTTTGTGCCAGCCATGGTAGTTCCCAAAAAGGTCATC